>CAEGAE010049198.1:0-28338 GCA_903067095.1 Girardinus metallicus
TATCCATTCACCCATCCATTTATCCATCATTCCCCTTTTAATACCATCTAGAGGAGGACTCATTTGCAACGAGAACGAATACTACGTTCACAAATGAGTCCTCCTCTAGATGGTATTTAAAGGGGCATCATCGCATACGCCCAGGCTGGTTTTCCATAGGGCTCACTCCAAAAGGCATCCGAGACACGTTATCATTATGTTATTAAGCATCTATAATTAACAGCTTAGTTTTTTTTTTTTTTTTAAAGAAGCATTTCATTTAAAAAGGAGTCAACAATAAATATGCACAATCATGCATAGCCTTCAGTCTAATGATGTAATGTGCCCCCCCCGCCCCCACCACCACCACCTTCCCCTCACCCCCACTTCTTCTCACCACCAAAAGTCCCAAGAGGAACCCGGCAGCGGCGCTGCCTGAAACGCCCTGTACCACCGACTGTAGCGGTGATAAAACTGACCCCGATCCATGCACCGCTGTCGGTCAGAAATAAAGTCGCAGCAGCGTAAAGTACTCTAAATAAACTGCTACTCACTGTCATCATCTTCACGTCGTCCCCTCCACGTCAAGACATTGTAAAGTGTAAATCCCAGCTGTTAGACAACAGTGACGGTGCTGAGTTGTTTCACAGCCAGCCTGTTTTTATTCTAAGGGCGGGCGGCGGAGAAATTAGAGAGCCGGTGGATCGTTCACAGCAGTCATCGCTGAGTGAGGGATAGTTGTTTCCACAGAGGAAGCCACCAGAGTGAGCTCTGGTAGAAGAAGAAGAGGGGGTGGGGGGGGGGAACAGGCTTTGAAAGGTGTATATGAAAAATAATAATAATAAAAAAAAATAAATAGAAATCCCGGCAGGTCAGTGTCCTCTCCTCCCCGGCTCGGAGACGCGGCAGAGCGGTGCCCACAGTCCAGCGGTCCAGCCTGCGCTCCCTCCACGTCAGCCGGGGGAAATAAATAGCCTCCGTCTGAGTAAACTGCTACTCCCCTTTTCCACTGTGGGCTTCCGCGCAGCTTCAGAGATTCCACGCAGGCAAAGGATGGAAGCGTTCATAAACAAGCCGAACCCAGCAGCAGCGACCGAGCCATGTGTTACCCAGCTGGCACAGGTCTGCTGTTTGTGACTGGTGGCGGCTCTGTGCGCCGCAGCCCGCCTGAGTGACGAAGACACAACACCGAGTCTGAAGCCCAGCCTTCTGCACCCGCTGACCCCCTCGGAACCACGGAGTGACATTTCAAGGGAGAGTGAAAAGTTGTTGTTTTTTTTTTTTAAATGTATTTTTAAAACTTCTTAGTGTTCTGAATTGATATTTTCCAGTGACAGGCATAACGCCTCAGAGGGCATTTTGGCTTAATGAGCTACACCTGTGCTATGACGAAATGTGAAGCAACAAGAAGCCAACATGTGCTGGCCATCATTTAACATGAGTTCATTTATAGAGACAGCGAAGTTTACATTTGAGAAATAACTTTTATATTGTACAAAATTTCCCCACGTTTGTCATGTATAGATTCCAGAAGAAGAGATGTAAAACAAAATAAGACCTTACTAAAGACCTCAAAACTTTTCTCCATTGAGAATTATATTCTGCACAATTCAACAGAAAAGGAAACTGATTTTTAGTTGCAGACTCTCATCAAGCCACAGACTTAGCAACAATTGCTCACTATGCCTTGCAAATCTTCAGCAAATCCTTTGGATTGTTGGGACATCTCTTGCCCACAGCCCTCTTTAGGTGAGTAGACACATTTTCAACCATTTATTTAGTTCTAGAGTTTAGCTGGGCCAGTCCAGGGCTGTAATTTTCCAATCACAGAGTCCCTTTTTGTTTTGTAGCGTGGAATTCCTCTTCATAGTCAGCTGTCTTGTAGACTTCTGAAGTTTTAGCACTAAACTATCTGTAACTGTCTTTATTACTTTATCCTGCACAAAAACTCCAGTTTCATCTGAAGAAAAGCAACCACTGGACATGCTGCTGCCACTACAGTGTTACACTGTATATTTGTCTTTCTTTGGTAATGCTGAGCGGCTTGTTATAGACCAAATCTTTTGGAACTGTGGTGCAGATAATGAGGAGTGGTTTCATTAACCCAAAACACATTCCTTCTCATAGTTTTGATAAGGTTTCAGCAATGACTGTGTGTTATCTTTGGCAACTCAAACATGGAGAACAGAACGACAGATATAGAACACACCAACATTTGACGTAAATTCCTGCAACTGCTTCAGTGCCGCCGCCGTCCTCTTCGCAATCTCCCTGATATGTTTCCGACTTGTTGTTTCACCATGGAAAACCATCCAGTTTCTGTATTGTGACTGTTTTCTTCAATTATTTTTATATCATGCTGTGGGGCTTTATTTGTGTTCTTCTTCTGACTGACACCTTTGTTTCTTTCTTTCTGACAGCTAAACTTTGTTCCCGATTCTTCAGATTCACAATCATTGGCAGATTTGTACCCAAAAATACTGGATACTAAAATTAATTCAAAATGTAATTCAACTAAGTAATGGTTGTGCCCACGTATGCAACCAGGATATTGCACGTTTTTTATATACAGAAGACCACCAGTATTTGTTGGGGGTTAGAGACTACAGCCGCTTGCGAATAGCTGAAACCGTCATATACTGGAGATTCCTCTAAAACACAACTGCCATCTTAATAATTCAAACACCAAATATACCTTAATATGCATTAATACACACAGTGAAAACTAAACAGCAGAGACTAATACCTAAAGTCCTTAATTTCTCCACACTTAGGGATGCAATCAATCACTGGCAAGGAAAATAAATGGCGCTCTTGGATTGTTTCTGAATGGAGTTTGCATGTTCTCCCTGTGCATGCGTGGGTTCTCTCCTGATACTCCAGCTTCCTTCCACAGTCCAAAAACATGACTGTCAGGTTAATTGGTCTCTCTGAATTCTCCCTAGGCATGAGTGTGTGTGCGTGCATGGTTGTCTGTCTCTGTGTTGCCCTGCGACAGACTGGCGACCTGTCCAGGATGAACTCCGCCTCTCGTCTGAAAAGTTCGCTGGAGATAGGCGCCGGCACCCCTCCTGACCCCACTAAGGACAAGCATGTACAGAAAATGGATGGATGGATGGTTTTGCCTCAAAGTAGAGTAGCACATCCTCTCTACCAATAACAAACAGCTTTTTGCGGAGGCAGTGGGATTGTGTTGGGTGGAATCTCCTGATTAAAACAACAACAACAACAAAAATAAAGCTTGTCATCAGAAATATCAAGGTGAGATTCCACAGCCACTGGCGGTCTGAAGAGCCTGGGATCAAACTCTGTCCACTAAAAAAATAAACCATTCATAAATCAGAAGAGGAGAAAGCAAAATTCCACAAAAAATGAGCTTTTGGAATTTATACTGGCTATGCAAGACCACAAGAAATGTCCTCGAACGAAGGACCCATCCTGCCGTTGTACAAGTAAGCTGACGTGGGGTCGTCGTGACATAACAGAGAGAGGCGGACTCCTGCTCTCCGTGCCTTGACCTCAACCACTCCTTTGTGGAATCGGTTTGGATGCGTTGTTTGTGGCGGAATGATCAAAACAACCCAAATGGCTGACTTGCCACAAACGCTGATTGAAGACGGGGAAGCCATTCCTCAGCAGTGTATAATCAAGCCGGAGACCAGCATCAGGAGGACGGTTACCGTCCACCGCAAACTACTGAGGCTGCTGTTTGCTAAATGAATAAATTTTTAAATTTATAAAATGTCTCCTTTCTTCAAGTTTCAGCCATCCAGTCCGATAAGGTAAACCTGGCTAGTGTCATTTTGAAACATAGAGTTTATAACATGAGAAAGATGATCTTTGAGAAAAATAGGCTTTTTATCAGGAGTGTGTGCAGCTTTAAGAGCTACAGTATTTACTTTGACACAGGAAACAAAGCAGTTATTGCATAAACTTAAACATACCCCCCCCACACACACAGCCAGACTCCTATGGGTGCCAGATGCAGTGTTAAAGCTCAAGAGGGCCGAACATGAAAATCACTCGCTCTTCTCATGTGACATTCTGTTTCTTCTCTCCACAGCTGCTGTTTTACATGCTCCAAAAAATGGAAACCAAATAAAACATATCAGCAATACAGTACCCTATAGAATGAGCTGCATAAATTCATAAAACCCAGCATAAAACGGTCCAGCATTGGAGAAAATCGCACAAACGCAGCGTGTTGCGGTGTTGTAAATACTCCTCGGTTATCTCTGTGTCTCGCCAGTTTCTTCGCTCTTTCCGGCCGACTGGGCGCCGCCTAGATTTGTAGTTGTTTGAGGGATGAGAGCTGTCTCAAGATATAGTGTGTTGGATGTATAATAGCGGAGCAAAAGAGATCATCCGTGTAATAATGGAGCAGTACTTCAAAGCCCCCCAGCTGAGCCTCTTCTTCTACTTCAGTGGGGACAAGTCTAGTTTAGATCATCCCAAAGAGAGGGCAGTGGGAATTCTGCATGTTGCCACAGCTCGACTCCTTGTTGATGCCTCCGAGTCTTCATCAAGCACTCTTTTCTCTGTTGTGCCCTCTAAATTAGAATATGCCATTATAAAGTGAAGAAATGGGCAGTAAACTCATCCATCCATCCATTTTCCTTACACCCTTGTCCCTTAGTGGGGTCAGGAGGGCTGCTGGTGCCTATCTCCAGCCACGTTCTGGGTGGGAGGCGGGGTACACCCTGGACAGGTCACCAGTCTGATGCAGCAGTAAACTCATTTTGGAGATTTTATATATGAGATAATATGCTCAAAAGGTAACTGACTCCTCATTAATTTGCCAACAGGAGGCAGAGATTGGTTCGGATGCAGGTTGCCACCGTTTGAAGTTTCCGCCTGTCTCCTTTACCCGTCAAAGATTTTAAGACAGTTCTGGCGTGGCAAACTTCCCCTTAGTGGACTGTTCTACAAAACAATAAAAGCCGTATCTGAGCTTCGAGTCAGGAGGGCCAGATGAAGATATCCATTACCTGTCACTTCAAAAGCTCTTTTACTCAAATCTTTATCGCACCCGGAAGAAGTGAACTCTTCTTGCACTTTTGATAGAGGAGGTGGTCAAAGAAAAGTTCCCTGTGCAACACCTCCAGCGCCGCGGCTCAATCACTCCTCCCGTCCTTATCCCCTCCTGCTTTGCTATGAAGCAGAAGACCAGTGTCTGTCAAGCTGCCATTCAGTGGGAATTACTGATCACCGACAGGCAGAGACGTGTGGAAAAACAGACCATTCCAGATCTACAGTATCTTGGAAAGCTTTGCTCCATCGGCCCGGCCTAACGGTCCGTCCACGGTGGATATCTGGCAGGAATCACCGAAGGCCCATTACTGACAGAGAGATAAGGCCGGAGAAAAGAATGCCCCCTCAGATAATACTGAAAAGTCGTGAAACATCTTCCTCTGGCTTATATCTGTCTTCCGAGGCGTTTAAAAAAAAAAAAAAAAAAAAGCAGGGCGCTCTTGACAGTCGGAGAAATTGAACCTGTCTCCAACTTGTCAGAAACTCAGCGGCTCCAAAAAAGAGGGGAAGACACTAAAAGTGACCTTGGAGGATTCTCACTCCCACTTTCACTCCCAGAGTGTCTTTTTTTCCCTTTTTTTTTTTTTTTTAGGGACAAGAGGGATTAAGTTCACCTTGAAATAAAGAGGCCTGAACTGAATGACAGACAATGAAGCGTCAGAAACATAACTCTGGTACAAGGCCAAACCCGAAAAATGGCAATGTCCTTGCCGGTTGTGGAATACGCAGGGCCACAGGGAGACCTGCTAAACATGGCGGTCCTCTCATCAAGACATGCTGTCATAAAGTCTTGATACTTTGCACTATTTATACACAGTAGCCTTACAATGCCTCAAATAACTACTGACAGCCCTTGAACTTAAAGTAGTGCAATCCTTCAAAAGTCACCTAAATTATAAGTAAGCAACTTTACTCTGAAAAAGAACTCTTCTGTGAAGGTTTACAAGGTCTGTCAGAGAACATTAGTAAACAAACGGTGTCATGAAGACCAAGGAACCCACGAGAAAAGCTCAGAGACAAAGTTCTGATGAAGTTCAAAGGAGTGTCAGGTTGTTTGCCAGTAACTATACCTCTAAACATGTGATAGAGCAATGTTTGATGTATCAGACAATAACAGAAAAAGCATGGCACAACTGACACTTAGCAAGACGTGGTCGTCTATCTGAACTGACAAGCTGAGCAAGGACAACCTCAAACAGAAGCAGTCAATAGGTTCGTGCTGCCTCTAGAGAGAGTGCCATGATGAATAGTTCAGGTTGGAGAATCTCTTGACACGATTGCCATTAGTAATACAATCCACAAGTCTGGTTTTTATTAAAGACAGTTAAGAAGAAATGCATAAAAAGTCTTTTTTGCCCCATTGGAAAACACGTTGTGTTTACTTAAATCTATGCAGACCAATTGCCTCAAAAGAATCAACTTCTACAACATCTAGAAACAAGTGAAGCTATGCTGCGCGATTTAAGTATTGCAAATCTGAAATAACTGTTTTGTTTACTTGTATGTGAACTAAATAGCAAAGACATCTTGACGTTATAATTTGTGTGCGAATAAGATATTTGGTCAAGACTTTTCCATGGTAAACAATATTCTTAAACTGATCTGAAGTGTTAATTCTCAGCAAATTTTTTTTTCTGCCTATATCACAGATAACAGCATTATATCAAAGTATTTCTCAACACCAAAATCAGTTGTACAAATGTTCAAAACTTCCTCTTCCTTTTGAAGGTTTAATTGAACAGAAATGGAGAAATGTTGGGCATGTCCAGAACCGGAACATTAAGCATTAAACCTTCACAGTCCAAAATCTTCACCACTTTCAAATGCTTAAGTTTTCTGCAAGGACTCAACTTAGATGGATTGACTTATCAAGCATTTTTTTTAATTGAAACGTTCACACCTCTTGATTAAAATGAGAACAACAAACTAATGATAATTAAGTTATGTTCACCTTAAATCAGTGCAACACACCTGAATCAAATAGTTGATTCAGGTGTGGACTCTGAAGTCAAGCTCTTCAGAGTCCTACTACTGACCTGATTGTTTATCTGCATTATGTTGAAGCAGAGACACATCTGCAGGACACCGGACTCTGAAGACCGAGGTCCTCTATGTGTTAGAATGCCTAGTCAATGTTCAACCTTAAATCTATTTGTAAACCTTCGATAAGACTTGGGAAATTCTGTCTCACTGAGCTTGAGTTTCTCTGTGAAGGAGACTGAGCAAAAATCTCAGACCCCCAAAAGCTGTAACCATAACTGACTCATGGGAAAACATACAAAATGTGTGAAATATTCCCTTTTCTATAAAAAAAACCTTTTCCTACAAATTTACTACAATCCTCAAAACCTGCCAATGAAAAGCATTTAAGTTTGTGGTTGAAATGTAACAAAATGTACAAAATGTTCCAGGGGGTGAAAACTTTTTACAAGGCACTGTACATAGCTTCTACAAAACACAGTGAGAATAAAGAGCGTCTAAAGAAAGCAATCTCTTTAATTTGGGGTAAATCCCATTATTGTTCTTGTTCATTTTTGTGTTTGGAGGATTTTGTCTACAGGGTAAAACAAGCCGTTCAGTTCCAGTGATCAGTGGAGTGAAGTGTTTTTCTGAAGCACCTTCGACAATCTATATTTATATATAAAATCCTGCTTGAGGCACTTTCTTTTCTTTCATTTTCTTTGGTCTAGATATAAACCTGTTCCTACACAGTGAAGATGGCTCCTAAAACTAAAACCGATGGAAGTTTTTCAGTAAGAAAAAAGAAAAATCTGAACGGAGACAAGTAAAAGCTGTCTTTTATAGCATCAAAAAAGGGCTTTAATGTGGTACATTAATACTTCTGGGAATGTATAAATGATAACTGCAGTACAAACAGATTCTAAACAGCTTTTATGTTATGTCTTGAAATACACAGATGGTTGGGTAAAAAATGTGCAACTGCTGATTTTACATGGAAAGAGGACTGCACAGGCAGGTTAAAACAGTGCGTGTGCATGTGTGTGTGTGTAAAAATTTACAAGTGTTCCTACGACTGGGCTTTCTATAAAGACCAGAGTGAGGACAACAACCAGTCCAGAAGATAACCCAAGGGTAAGAGCAAGACACCTACAGAAATATCTGCTGCTGGCTAATGGCGTTAATGGAAGGGGATCACGGTGGAAAGCTCTAATCTACACTAAAGAACAAACACATGAAAAATGTCTCGAGTGGTTTCAGGATCACCTAAATGGACGGTCTTCTTTGAAGAAATGGATCAAAAATGTATCTTTCATACAGCAAAGAGAAAAATGACACAAATGAAGAAAAACTTGCTTTTCAAAAAAAATAAAAAATTCTCTCTCTTCAAACGTTTATGAATGTCTTAAAAATTTGAGCTTTGTCAAATATAAAAATTTAAATCAGTCCTGCTTAGAGTGGGATCATTAAAAGGCTTTTTTAGTAGCTCTCCGACAATTGAAGCTCTATTATTCTTTATAGTTTTTTGCTATGAGGCACCAACGGCAGGATGCAGACGATGTTATGATGAATAGAGATGTCTGACGGCAACAAAGCAGGTTAGATGCTTAGCTGGCAGCCTGACCTGGTGTCCTGAATACAACGGGTGGTCCAAAGAATTAAGAACAGCCATCAATCTCAAATACAATGATGATTTACTCCATTCAGATTACGAAGGACTGGCGAAACAAAGAGCGCCGTGCCCAGCATTCCCAGGGAATCGCACACACGTGCCGGTGTGAACATGCTTGTCTGCAAAATGCGTTCAAGGGCTCTGCGCCTCCACCAGAGATCTCAGTGTCTCGCTTTTGTGAATTTGTTTACACAATCTGTCAAATGCCAGAGCCTGTTTCCTGCTACACCGCTAATACCTGGCTGTAATGTATTGATCTCCCTCTCTATGCTACATAACCCACCAACAAATTTCACCGGCTAACGAAGTGTGAAATGAATTGCGAGCGTGCCTTCTTGTCCGATTGTTCATACAAGAACTCTCAGCTATTAGATTCATTGAAATGGGGAGCATGTCCAGTTCCAGTCTGCACTATATTCTGTTTAACTGTGTGTAACAGCTTATCAGCCGATGTGGCTGGACTC
Source organism: Girardinus metallicus (assembly GCA_903067095.1). NCBI lineage: Eukaryota > Metazoa > Chordata > Actinopteri > Cyprinodontiformes > Poeciliidae > Girardinus > Girardinus metallicus. The sequence goes on from CAEGAE010049198.1 coordinate 9,106, forward strand.
AGAAATGTGTTAAACCCAGTCAGGATTATGGGGGCCAAAATGGGTATTTAGCGTCAAAAATGGTTTCAAATAATATCACCAGTGAATCCAAACTAACAATTAAAAAAAAAACCCACTATGTCCATCATGAGTTTTACAAAGTGAAAGTAATTAATGTAACAGTTTGTAACAAACCTGTTACAAAATGTCATGTTTTACAGCTAATGTGTTAGCTGAGATAATTGTGAAGCTAAACTCAGTATTGCTGAGGTGTGAAGGCAGACCGGGTTGCTTTAATAGCGGCCTGCAGGTCATCTGCGTTTTTCTGTATGGTGTCTCTCAGCATCATTGATGCGATGGCATCACTAAAGCAGGTATTGGTACTTTTGGCTGTGTGGGCAGCACCAAATGCAAATCTCTTTGAAAATTAGCATCTTCAAAAAGCTTTTTGGCACAAAAAACCCCAGAAAGTGCTTTACAGTGTCCTGGTTGTTGATGGTTCTGACTTGATAAAACACAGTTGACAACAGGAGTCCATGCATTTGATACCCATGCATGTGGTGGTTCTTGAAATCAATGATGACAAATTATTATTCCTGATGTAAACGTCTGAATTTGAAGAAAGTGACAAAAATACATCTGTAATATGTTTTCTGCTATTTAGATAATGGAAATAATTCTGTTACTTTTAACCAACCCAAAAACTATAGACGTTGAGTCTGATTCAACTTCACACAGTGAGTTTAACAATGTGTGTATTTTTATTTAATGTACGTAAATATCTGGTTTCAACTGTAGGTCCTAACAAGATAGATGGATTAATATTTGGACATCAAAATGAACTTCTTATTAGTCTTAAACAATATTCAAATTTCCTGCTAAGAAGTCATTTTTATTATTAACTTCAAGTAATAATTATCAAAATTAACAGAATTATATGTCTTTGTCTAAAGATGATTCTGCGAATGGATTCATTTCCTCTGGACAAAATAGAAAAGCTTCAGCTGGAAGCCAAGAAAAGCTTTAAGAAAAATGTCAAAGATCTTGATTCTGTGGGTGAGCTTAAGCCCAAAGGGACTGGCACCAGCAGAGCTGCAAGAAGTCAGCCAAGTCATTAATGAAGTTATGACCAGAGTCACAGCCGTGGCAGAAGATCTTAATCGGCTACAAAATTGGTGGACTGAGACTTTTGCTCCAGACCCATTAAGTCCACCGCACACAAATTAGACGGATAGAACGAAAGGTTTGTAATCTGTTCAATTAACTCAGCCTGGGAGGCGTCTTGTGAGCTAAATTCACACCCAAGACCTCACGCAGGTACAGACATTTAAATGATTCACGCCGAGGTTTAAGTTTAATAGTCTGTCTGCTTTTCATTCCCTCACATCCTGCACGGCGGCAGAAACATCCATAATAATTTGATCAGAGACAGAGCGGGGCACTCGCAGTCCGACTCGGTTGGTTTCAGGACTTCCAAGTCGGCTGTTTCTGTGCATTGTCAGCAACGCCGTCAGACGGAGATATGCATCCGCCTCATCCTGCGCTCATCTCCATGCCGCGCGTTGCACCAGATGTCGGAAAAATTTACTGCCCGCACCAAATTGGATCACTTCTGTGGCGTTTTTTTCGCAGGCCTTGCACCTGCTGTTCTGTACTTGGCCCCATAAACAACTAAACATCCAAAGATTGGGGAGGAAGCAAGAAGAGAGGCAACTAGAGTTGATTTAAGGAGCAAATTAAACAAGGAAGGGCTGAGATGGAGAGGAAAAAAATTCTGGGTTTTAGCAGAATTTCTTTTTTTAAATAATTGCATGTAAAAGTATTTGCTGTTGAGCTTTTTATAGGTTTGCTAGGTTAAGACCTGGCAAATTTTTTAACCATTATATTTTATTAGGATTTTATGTGATTAACCAGCATACAGCAGAATATCATTGTGAGAAAAAGGGAAAAGTATAGATTTTTTTTTTTTAATAATTTGGTGGTGTAAGAGTAAATGGGACTGAACCTGAATTAGGGTTGGACTATTAATCGGTAACAATATATATCACGACACACCCGTGATCAATATCAGTAGATAATACATCCGATAGAATGTTCAATATTCAATATATAGAATATTCACTAACTTTTGATCCAAAACCGCACAGCATTCTGGGGGATGTAGTTAGAGAAAAGGCTTTAGCAGCTCGACCTCTCATGGCCAGCTAAGTGAGGTTGGTGGCATCAACTTAACTCGCTCGCTCTTTGGTTGCCTAGCAACAACTTGCTGAGGAAGAGGTTTCGCTACAGTGCCTCATAATGTCATAAAAATAAACAGTGACGTGGAGTGAAAACTGGGTAAAACAGGAAAGGTCACCGAGAGTGTTTCAGATTTATAAAACAAAAAACAAATCAATAATTATCAATATTGACAATTATTGATTTCGGCTTATATGGTGATCCGTTTTTTGGCCATATTGTCCAGCCCTTCGCTCAATACACCAGCAGGTCAAAAAATGTCCGATTCTTTTGTATGGTGTATGATTAGCGGTGACGGACTGAAAACCTCATCCTGATACTGAACTGATAACATGCAGGTCATTACAATATCAGGAGAAGAAGAACGGGTGTCTTAGGGCAAAGATGTGAGAGTCTGTGATCCCCACCACCTGGCAGGTGGTGGCACACTTTCTAAATCAAATATTGATCTTGTCTGGGCTGTCAGGTGTGAGCTACTGCTGCACCAGAGTTAGATGTGGCCTCATAATTCATCATTCTGCAGGTGGCAAGGGAGAAGGACCAATATTGTTAGTGCAACGGTGTCTTCACTCAAAAAGTAACTTTGCTCTGGAGTTTCCTGAGGTCGTTGCCTTATCAGGCCAAATTAAACGTAGGTATGTCATAGTGATAAAAAAAAAAAAAAAAAAAAAAAAAAAAAAAAACACTCACTGGATTGGATTGAGAGGTTTGATGTTTCTAGATCAGGAGATTTTATTTGGGATGAAATAGAAATGTTTATTTGACATAAAAACTAAAAGTTTAATAAGCGTCTCAAGACTTTACTCTAATAGTTTGAGCCTGAAGGGGGCGATACTTCCGCCACTGACACAGTAGCTCATAGGTCAGAGGATAATTTAGAAGGAAACACTGTCACTTTATATCATCTATTTACCCCTTGAAATAATTCATGATCCTGCCACCGCTGTCCCTACAGTGATGATGTTCTCAATTGAAGCTACACCACACTTCATTTGTTGTCAGCAGGCACATTATCTTAAACAAACATGGAGACTTGGATGAGACTTGCTTTGTGCTTTTTAGGCAGGCAGGTACAGGAAGCCAACTGGCTGATGCCAACTCTGGAGGAGCCTTAGAGCTTCACTGCTCAGGTGGGAGAAACTGCTGGCAGCAGAACTATTGGTTGCTCATTCCACAAACCTGCCTTCCATGAGAGTGACAATACAGCAGGAAACATAAGAAAAAACTGCTCTGATTAGATAAGAATAAAATTTATAGATTTTTTTTCTCTACATGTTAGCACCCTAAACGCACCCTACCCACCAATCAACATTTCAATGCTTGTTTTCAGCATGGACGTGGAAGCTGGATGGATTTAATGGAAGTGTGGATGGAACTAAGGTGAATCCAAGCTAGCACTGGAGAAAAACTACACTTGGCATACAGCTGGAGCTACAATGGTTTGGACCGTGTGTTTGAATGGTATAGGTCAACATCTAATTAAGAAGCCTTGATGCTCACAGACACTTTCCATCTGATCTCACTGACCTTGAGTTCTTCTGATAGGAACAAAATGTCGGTCTCTTGATATGCAAAGTAGGTAGATACAGACCCCAAAAGACTTGCCGCTGAAATTAAAATGAAAAGTGGTTCTACAAACTTTTAAATCAGAAGACTGCATCCATATTCAGCATAATGTGTTACTTTGCATGGCTTTCTCTCTCTCCCTCTCTTCACACAGAAGTTTTGCGGTTATAATGCGATGAAACGTGTAAAAGTTCAACCTGCATTAATGCTTTTACAAGGCACTATGTTTGAAGCAATTATGGCTTTTTCGTGTAAACAATAATTTCCAGCACCTGATGCTAATTGCGAGCCTCAGAGCGAAGCTGCGAACACACAAACACACAGTATTACTTTATGTTGGATCTGACCATAAGTCATTCTGCAGCAACAAAAGACGAAAAATAATTCAAGACCATTTTTATCTTAGCTGTAGATTTGCCTGCAGTTATTGCAGTTTTGGTTTAATAATTAATATCAGTATACAGCTACGGCTTAAGATTGCTTTCATGTGAAACTGCACAGATTCAGGACAAAAGTAAAACATTCATCACTGATTGCCATTGTCAAGGCGTTTTAGTTAAAATGCCGCATTACAAAGGTAATAATCTCTGTTCAAATTAATATCATGGGCAGATTATTCTTATCTGTTGTTTATTTAATTTAGCGCAGTTTATAACTATTATAATCACAGTCTTTGCTTTTCATCTTTTATCAGGCTCCTCAGCAGATAAGTAGCCATCTTTGTTTACCACTGTAATTATACATAATAAACACGTTTCACAGTGACTCATACAATTAAATATTCATTTACCAGCCTGAAGTAGCTTTTCGGTGTCGGTTTCACATTACAGCCATGTAGTGCATGAGCATCTTGTCTGCAATAATCTGTTTTTTTATGCAGTCAATTGCCTTGAATCACTTTAAATTCATCTATAAGTTCATTTTTGTTCAGATTGATATTTAGATACAGTTAAAAAATCTGCTACAATTCAACAATCCAGAACTGGATGTTGTCATGATCCTGCTGTGTGGGTGTATAACTAAAAAAAAAAAAAAAACTAACTTCAAGTTGATGTTTTCTTTTTGTCTTATAATTTTACCTCAGAGGACTGGAGTACAGCTCTCCAATTATTTTCAAAGTTCCCCAAAGTGTGCAAATCATAATAATTACCCCGACCCAAATTGTCTGCACAAACGGCTTTAATGTCTCTTTTAATATATTTCCTCTTCCTTTCCTCTCTTGGCTATCAGATGGATAATAATTCCCCCCCCAGCGGATGTTTTCCTGTGAATAGCTGTTTTCTTGCCTCCAATTATTCTGCGAGGGATAATTGGTTGCAACTTGAGCAGATATCGTCGCCCCGACCCCCCAAAAAATGCGGCCTGCGCTGCACATTGCAGTAGCCTTTGCAAAATGCAAATTGAAAAATGAGAAGTAAGATAAATTGTTAGTCATCACGAAGTACCACTCTCGTGCAAAATGTGCAGGATTACATTGATGATTATTGAATATTTTTGCATTACAACAATGTAACATTGTTTTTCTTGAAATTAATCATTTTATGTTCAACACCAAGCATGATGAAGACTTAGTGTTTGCATCTTTTATCATCCTCTTGAATGTCAATGTAGGGAAGGAAAAAATGCCTTTATCCAGACTTGTTTGTCACAGTTCGAATTATACTAAATTTTTAATTTTTGCTTTGACTTCAGTAATGTAGCCTATTCCTGGCAGCCTTTTTATGGCTAATACATATACATTATATCTTACAAATTTTGTATAGGCTTCTGTGTGACATCCTTTTTACATCTCTGGGAAATAGAAAGTCATGGAATAACAATTAGATGCACCTCTACGCAACAAATAAAAAAAAAAAATAAAAAAAAGCATAAAGTACAAAATGCCACAGTTATATTTCTTTTTAAAGAATTGACACCGATGCCAATAATTAAGGGACCTGCAATTTGACTGTAGACATTTATTTCTTAGTTATACACTAAATAAATAAACAATAAGCTAAAGAATGGACTTTTTAAACGTCCTATATAGAATGAGATGAAGCTACAATCATCTCAAAATAAAAGATTTACTGTTGTTGCCAGTCACTGGTGAGCAAAATAGCCACAAATTATACTCAAATGACCAAAGCATTGCTACTTTAATATATTTTTACTGTAATATAAATAACAAATAATCATCTAAAAAAAACTATTCAAGTATGGGGCGACTGTGGCTCTGTGGGAAGAGTAGTTGTCTTGTGATCGGAAGGTTGTAGGTTCAACTGCAGCATGTCGATGTGCCCTTGGGCAAGGCACTTAACCCCAAATTGCCTACCGATCGGTGTATGAATGTGTGAGCGTTTGTGAGAGCGAATGGGTGAATGACACTAGTGTAAAGCGCTTTGAGTGGTCAAAAATGATCGGATAAAGCGCTATATAAGTTCTGTCCATTTACCATTTATGTGTAAAAAAAAAGTATTTGACATAAAAGCTGCTCATGTACTGATCAAAACATCAGTTGTTTAATATTTAAAAATGTACATAATCAGACGTCTAAGACATAAAGTTATGAGGAAGTTTTGGTGTTTTATGAAATAATAAAGTCAGGCAAAAGAAACATTTTTCCAAATCAATTTCTTTCAATATAAAACTCATAAAACTTTAATAAAAACTGCAGGTGCGTGTCTGTGTCTTCATTCAGTGGAACTACTCACAGTCGGAGGAGTATGCAGAAAGATTAGTGATACTTCGTTATAAAATTACTCAAGGTAAAAAGTACAGTGCAGTAAAAATACTCCTTCCGAGAAGTCTCTCCAATAAATGTAACTCTGGTGGCAGCATCATGCCGGTTTTTTATGGGCAACTAACAAAGTTGATGAGAAGAGAGATGGAGCTAAAAATATGGCTTCACTATTGAGATTAGAAGGTTATTTGAAACCATCACATATATCTGTTTTGCACAATAAATATATTGACTACTATTGGTTAAAGAGGGTTGCTTCATGAAAAGGAACAACTATTTCATCTAACGCACCAGCCGCAAAATCACACTCTTGAGATTCAAAATCACTTTTCACAAAGAGCGATCTGACCTGGACCAGTGAAGGAGCCATAATGGGAACCAGTCACTCCAGCACAGGTACATGCCCATGTCAGAGGCGCCACCAAAAGCACCATCTTATCTATTTTGGCACCAGTGGGGAGCCTCATCACTTCTATCAGGACAAGCTCCCCCACTTTAATACCACTCATGTGCTCCCCCTTCAGTCGTCACCTTCCTCCTTCATCAGAGAGCCTCTCAATGAAATACTCTCCTTCTTTTTTTTTTTCCTTTTTCATCATCTACAGCCAGCCCCGTTCTCCCTCTCTCCACTCCTTTGTATTCAGCATCCCTCTTCATCTTTCTTTCTCTCTCCTCAGGGCGCTCTGCACCATTGCTGGGGCTCGATGCGCCATCAGAGCTGCTGCAGAAGAGGCTGGGAGGGTAAATAGACACGAGGGCATTCAGCACGCAGCGCCCCGGCGAAAGGCGAAGGGGGGAGAGCGTGAAGGGTGGGTGGCATCATCAGCGCGATATCGAGAAAACCAGCCTGACAAAAAAAAAAAAAAAAAAAAGGGAATCAGAAAGCAAATGGACCTTGCAATGGAGTCTCTTGAATAATCCTGAGGCTAAATAACTGCAAAGTGCACCAAAATAGCAGCTGATAGGTGAACTGGGGAGGGGGATGACTTTGCAACTCTGTAATGCATTTAACACAATGTAAGCCATTGCTGGGAAATTACCGCGCAGCTCTTAGGCGCTGATTGCTGTAGTTTTAAGAAAATGCGGCTCGCTGAGTGATTCTGAGAAGAAACTCAACCTCTTTTACTCAGGCTAAAGAATTTTATTTATTGTGCAGTTAAGAAGAATCAGTGAACAAACTGAAGTTATATTTCAGTGATGCGTTACGTGGGAGGAGGGTGATGTAAGGCAGGAAGTAGAGCCGGCAAAAGCCTTCCATTTTTATGTAAACATGCTGCAATTTTAATGGACTCTAATGTTCTCAGTAAGCCCCCCGCCATACCCTCCCATGTGAGCAGAAGGGGGCCCCACAGGGGTGGGGATGTGTGGGAGGCTTTCAGGCCACTTTGCTCCTTTAAGTGTGTCAGTTTTGTCCTGCTTTCTCCAATCCTTCCCCCTCTCGCCTCAATGTCCCATCTTCTTCCACCCGAGGTTTGCTCATGCATGTTATCACTTAGCTGGCAGCAGAAGGAGGCTACAGAGGAGGTCTTATACCTGCTCCATGGGGGGCCGACCTCTTCGCAACGCCATTCTCATTTTTCGCTACCATCGCCCAATACCTTTCCTCTTCTCTCTCTCTCTGCTGGAATCATTACACTATTATCAAGTTCCAGGATCCAGTTTGTGTGCACGGTAATTAACGATCTCTTCTCTCCTCTTCTCTCCTCACACACTGACAGACTGGCGGGCGTTTTCTGAGCCAGAGAAACTCCGATAAGCGAAGCTGACATCGAACAGGTGTGACAGTTTTGGGTTTCTCCCATCAACCACCTGATTCCCTCTCCTCTCTATTCCAGGGAAACCAGAGCATCTCATCTCCATCCTCACTCTGCCGCCAGAGACCCATAACACACAACCCGGAGTAACGGTGTCGCTCTGGTCCGTTATAGTGCCATTCGCCCACAAGTTGTGCTCTGACGGCGGTGAAACCTTGGGCCGCCATCCTCAAGTCATAAAGCGTTTCGGAAAGCAGTCACAAATCAGTGTGAGAGGGCGTCTTAAAACAGGAAATAGACTGTAAAGAATTTTATGACCAACAACTGCAGATTGCTGCAGACAAATATAGGCTGTCTCAGATTGCTTATTTTGGCCAAATGAAATGGCTGATGTTGATCATTTTCAAACTCCGGTGGATTGCTAAAACAGGTTTACTGTTATTTTAATTGCCAAGGATTCAGACGGCAGTTATTACTTTGTCACGTTACAATATCGTGTTGCCAATTTTTCTGTGGTAACAAACCAAAGTCGTAGGAGTAAGTTTGCAGTTCACCACAATTCTGTTTACCAGCGAACAGACAACTTTTCAGCCTGTCTGCAAAACACGACAGTGAATGTCACCTGACACAAACCGTTTACCATTGGTTTGCATCAACAGACACAATATGCTGTGTCAAGCCTTTTATTCTTTTTAAACAGTCCGTATTGAAAGCACATTGCAACTCAACCAGCTGTCAGCAACATTTGTGATTTATGCTAAAACAAGAAGCCAGTTAAATTGTTAGCAGAGTGAGAATGTTTTTAAAAAGTTGCTGAGTTACTGATGAAGAAATTGGATCATTCTTTTGTTTTCTGATGTTTATTTTAATCTTAAAATGACACTTTAAATCAGATCATTAATAGACTACAGACTTACCTGTTTTAGCAATTCACTGAAGTTTAAAAATGATCGATCTAATCAGTATTTATATATTTATTTAAGTTTATTTAACAGGGACAGAAACACATCGACATAGACAAACTGAGCAGAACAGCGGTCCCATGTTTGTGTCATAGTACTTATACCAACAGCTAATCAGTAGATCTTAAAATGTGTAAAAATTGAAGTAATAATCATTTAAAATAGCACAACATAATTTTGACAACATTAACATAGTAAACATCTTGGTAAGTGAAGTCAGAATGAATCGTAGCCAAAAAAAAAGTCCAAACTGTGGGCTTTTTCACTGGTCATTTTCAGCTAATGACACTAAAAATGCCTTAAGTTGCAATTTTTGTGAGTCCAACTCATCAAAAATGATCATCAGATTTTTTTTCTCACCTTCTCTTGTCGCTAAATATTATGACAGGATTTCTCTTTGCCATTGTGGCAAAAAACTGCTGTATCTGAATTGGCATCAGAGAAACGTCCAGCTACCTTCAGTCGCCCAGTGACCTTTCCAATGATCAAATCAAATCAAATTTTATTTGTATAGCACATTTCAGCAGCAAGGCATTTCAAAGTGCTGCACATCATAACAAACACAGAACACAGAGTCATGCAACATAGAATCAACAATCAAAAACATTATGTCAAGTGCCACTGTTAAATTCGTAATTGATTACATTTCAAATGTAACTCTAAACAGGTGAGTTTTTAGTCTAGGCACTCAGTGTTTCAGCTGTTTTACAGTTTTCTGGAAGTTTGTTCCAGATTTGTGGTCCATAGAAGCTGAATGCTGCTTCTCCTCGTTTGGTTCTGGTCCTGGGGATGCAGAGCAGAACCAGAACCAGAAGACCTGAGGGGTCTGGAAGGTTGCTATGACAACAGCAGATCTTTAATGTATTGTGTTGCTAAACCGTTCAGTGATTTATAAACTAACAACGGTATTTTAACGTCTATCCTCTGAGCTGCAGGGAGCCAGTGGAGGGACTTTAAAACTGGGGTTATTCGCTCTATCTTCCTGGTTTTAGTGAGAACGCGAGCAGCAGCATTCTGGATCAGCTGCAGCTGTTTGATTGATTTGCTAGTCAGACCTGTGATTACTGTTGCAGTAATCGATGCGGCTAAAGATAAATGCATGGATGATGCAGTTTGGAGGTGTGTGTGCTTCACCTCACCTGAAAGCCCTTTGGAATTCACAGTATCGACCTCTGCATAAGGTTTATTTTTATTTTTTATTTTTATTTTATGAGAATTTAATGAAATAAGATTCGCTGCAGCAGTCACCGCGCCAAAAGCATTAAAAGAAACTACATGGAACACTGTGAACCCGTGTGGGCAGGATTAGATGGAAACTTTGGTAAAAGACAAGCAGGGATGCTGATCTGTCAAATACTGTTCTCCAGATTTCAAGACAAATGAACACAATCTATGATACTCTTGAATTTCTGTAGAGATCGCAAACATTGTAATTGATTTTTAATGTCATGGTGCGACATTATTAAAGTGGTGGTACTATGTATTTTTTCTGCCCAGGTACATAGTACCGTTTTATAGCACAATCCAATAACTTATAAACAGGTCGTTATAAACAGGTTTGCATGCTGAACTCAGCAGACTGGCAGTTCCACCAGGTGTTTGTTAATTGTTGAAATTTAAGAATTTCTCAAACAGGCATGGAAGAGTCAAAGCAACACTCCAAGCATGTTTTTGATGAGGGAATAAGATTATAGCATGATGTGAAGCTCAAAAAAGTCAAATTTAGATAATATCTGCCCCTTAAATGTAAAGGGAGTCAAAACCAGCGCTGTTCTGTTTCTATTTTGTAGATTGCGGTTTGTCTTGTAAGGCAGAAACCTTGTACTGTTTCATAAAATAAGAACAAACAGGGGGTATGCAATATTCTGTAGTGTATTTTTTAAGAAGTCAAATTGGGTTGTTTAAAAAAAGTCACACTGAGTTGTTACAGAAATTGCTTTACGTTCTTCCTTTGTTTTTTTTTTTGTTTTTGTTCCAGCATTTTACCACTTTATATGCTTTATGTGCACACAACAAGGTACTTCCACGAAAACGCAGGCCCAAAGCCAATAGAACGCTGCAGCAGAAATTACAAATCTTGCGATACGTAATACTGAGACGACAGTTCAGCAGAGTGGGAAATAAAAAAGCATTAGAAAAAGAAATATGCCAGCGAACGGCAGAGGGTAACGCAGGACGTGGCTGGAGGAGAAGAATGAGTTTTTAACAACCTCCAGCTTCTCGGCACAGTGTGAACAAGGTGAGGTCATCTCTTTGGGGACCAGGGACTGAATTCTAATCACAACAATAAGGTCAAGTAATCCCCATCTGCCGAAATGTCACTGTTCCCCTGTTCTGACACGGCTCCCCACGCACTGCATCACAACGACCACCTATCGATCACGCACTAATTAGGAATGGATGAAGCCTGCAGTTTGCTGCGGAGAAGAGCACACAGGGTGCGGATAAAACAACTCTCACTTTAACGGCGGAGTTTAGACGTATTGCTTTTAACCGCACGCTCGCGCAGATATTAATGCGACTTGGCTGTTTGTCTTAAATACGCTCTCTCCTGGGACAGGAAGTCAGGTGAGTAATGTCAGCCGAGCTGAATCGAGCGCAGCTTGAAAGGAAACGGGGACGGAAAAAAAGAGAGAAAATGACCCATTTTTAGAAACGAGAAAAGCAGCAAGAAGGAACATCCGGATGCACAGCAATTTTTATTTTTATTTTTTATTTTTTGGAACAGCTGTGTCTCCATGAGAAACAAAAGAAATGTTACAATCGAATTTTTCTTTTCTAAAGGTTTTGGGCGGACAGGCAGCTGCTGACCTCAGCTCCATGGAAACTGCAGCTATGTTTTTTACCACTGAATGAAGAAAACGTATCTTTTTAGGACAAGCAGAGATCGTTTGCAATTGTATTTAGACGTAAATGTTAAATGATATCATAAGAATGTGAAGAGGGTAGAAGGCTGCACTTGACAAGTTAACTAACTTTGTTTCTACTACAAGGTAACATTTACATGTGACTTATTTTGACTTAATTTTAAGCCAACATTAAGTCTGGATAAGTGTAAAATCCTAACATTCTTCCATGCACAAATACAAATTTATAATCTAAACAAGGTAAAGGATTTATATACTGAAGGTAATCTAAAAAATTTATTAAATACATGTAATCTTTTGCATTGGTAATAAATCTGTTTGCATGCCTGTTGATCTCCCACTGAACGATGCTACACTTCGGAGGAAAATGGCTTTGCTGGTTGAGCAGCAGAGTTGAGAATGTGGCAAATCCACTCTGTCAATACCAAACAGCTTTTTGGTAGAGGCAGTATGATGGCACGGGACGACAGCTCCCAAAGATCTCCACTCTTCGGGGCCAGACTCTGTTCTCCAACATGACAACACTCTCCCACGCAGAGTCGGTTTTATCAGAGCATAACATCAAAATTTACAATTTGAGAAGATTTTATTTCCTGCCCATAATACCAGATCTCAACATCTTTAATCAATACAACCAAATGGACTAACAAAGCCACAAACGCCGGCCGAACAGTGGGATAGCATCGCAAAGCATTATGTGACCAAGCTGGTGACCAGCATGAGTGGGAGGTGCCAGTCTGTTGTGGTTAGGTATGGCTCTCCCACATAGTAATGAGGGCTCTGTTAGATTCCAATATGTCTTGTTGGTTCTTCAACCATCCAGTCCAATAAACCCCATAGAAAAAGAGTCAATAGCAGAATAAGCAATTTGGCATTGACAGGGAAGATTTGGCACACTTTTATGGCTGCTTGGCTGCTTTTTATTTTTACTCTTGATTTGATAATCTGAAATATTTAAGAGTCACAAAAAAAGAGAGAAGAACTCTTTCTTCTTCTTATAGCTGAAATAACTGCCTAAATGTTTTCTCAATGTACAAGAGTGATGATTTTGATAAGTTGTGCGTTTAAACAGAATCAGGATTTTATTAAAGTCAAATCAAGTTTAGTTTCATTGCACATTTCAGCAACAAGACAGCTCAAAGTGCTTTACATCATAAAAACACAATATAGTAACAAATTATGAAACAAACACTAAGCATTACATTTTGTCAAACGCCACTATCGAGCAAATATACATTAAATATGTTGATCAGTGATCCATATGTGATCTAAAGGCAACTCCAAACAAGTAGGTTTCGAGCCTTCATTTAAAGGAACCCTCTGTTTCGGCTGTTTTGCAGTTTTCTGAAAGTTTGTTCCAGATTTGTGGAGCATAAAATCCAAATGCTGCCTCTCCATGTTTGGTAGGAACTCAACTAAGTTTTGAATTCAACATTTCAAGCTCAGTTTGGTTTCTGGCAGGTAAAGCTGGAAAATGTGAGGATGAGAATTTCTTTGAAATTCAACGAAATGAAAACATTTCCATTTATATCCCAGTGACTTGCATTTTAACTCCAAATGGTAACTAGTTTGCTACCAAATTCATTTCCCCTCAGCATGTGCAAAAAGTAAATAGACATGCTCAGAGACACACAAGCTGACACAAACGCACACACGCAATCACTTCAACCAGCAGCAAAGAGAACCAGAGAGATGTAGTACGCTCTGCCATCTTGTTCAGCTCATCTAAACTAAGATCTAGATGAGAATGACAGCACTGTCATAGCAACAAAGAGTGAGAGTGCAGCATTACTGCTAGTGTATGAGCTTGTGTGTTTTTTGCATTTGTGTTGTACTGTGCGTTTTGAAACCTCCCACCCCAAAAAAAATAGTCTTCACAGGAGGGCTTGTCAATTACACTACAGTAGCAGCACAAAACAGGGAGGAAGCAGATTCAGGAGGGAAAGGGCAGGAAAGCAGCACAGGAATTAAACAAATAAGAAGTACAGAAAAAAACAGGAAGAACACAAATGGCGTAAGAGAAAAGAAAAATCTTAAATTTTTTAAAAGGGTGTTTTTTATTTATAAGTCTTTAGGAATGATGGTTTCAAAAACCCTGAACTCTGTTACAATAGCACTATTAAACTGGTCAAACTCATACATTTTAACTACCTAGGTGGCTTTTGTCAGAATGGAAAAGAGAAAAAAAAATTGCCTATGCAGTACAGCTATGATATGGATTGACGTGGGCTGGTCACATCCATCTGTGTTCAGTTTCAATATCTGAAATCATATTCAAATGAAATAAAAATGTGTCAGATTTTGATGGCATCATCCATATGCGGTTACAGTTTTACCTTTCGGTTATTTCCGTCTTTCTCTCACCTGTTCTCAGTTTATTACCCCGATTAGAGATTTATTACCAACACCTACAAGTCTGCTGACTAAGATGTGCATTATCTATGCATCCACAGAGGATCACAAACAGCAGCTTATTGCTCATAAAATGCAGCGAGGCTTTAAATCCTGCGAACACATACACGGACACACACACTCCTACGCGGGGCTTGCTTTTCATGCAATTATCAGCATGTCTGCGCAATCAGAAAGAGCTTAGAGATGGATGGAGCGCCGCAGAAATGGGCCGTTAAATCTGGCCCCCATAACCGCGAGAAACAAAAAACAAAAAAAAAAAACAAAACAACAACGCCGTGGCAGTCCTTGTGACTCCGAGCACAATTATGCCACCTCGGGCTGTATTCTGCTGCTCTCGAGCAAAATGGATTTGTAGATTAGTTTTGCACTTGACTGGTTTTGTCTGGCAGCCCGCTGCCGGTCTCGGTGTCACACGCTGACAACAAGTTCACCGCATCCTCAGGTCTGATCGCTGCTAGACGGACCGGTTTGGTTCTGCAAAAAGTGTGCCTGTCACCGTCCTCGCCCCTGCTCTCCTGCTCCGTGCAAAAGCAAGAGACAAAAGATGGCCCAGCGACGGGAAGCACGGATGTCACGGAGGCAATGTGGTTAGGATGGGTAAACCAAGAACAAATTATAGATATGGAGAGAACCCCCCTTTGAAAATTAATTCATAAGCTGGAAATATATGTAAAATGTATGTGGCGTTAATAACATAATATGCATATTTTTTAGAGATACAGATACATTAAAGGGGAAATATTATGTATTGTCCAAACACATAGTGCCATTTTTTAGCACAATCAAGTAAATATGTTACTTTGAGTTAACTATGTTACATATATATCAAATACAACGTAAAAGAAATGCGACTTTGTAGTTTAATGCCTTGAAATTGGGCCTCTGTCTCTGAGAAACTCCTGCATTTTCTGGAATTCCACCTTCAGGACGCCATCACAACACCATTCCTCTATTAACCCTTCAACAACGTTTTTACCAGTGTTGCTCATACAGTGAGCTCAGCAGATGTGCAGTTCCACCAGGTGTTTGCTAATTGCTGCTGGCTAGTCTAAAGGAGCTGAGTGGAGGAATCATGAGGGAGGGCTGCTCTGTGAGCTTGGAAATTGCATCTCGGAGGAGGAGCTCCATTGTCAATATGCAGGGCTAGGTTCTCCCAAGAGTTTTGCACAGCTGAATGGTTGTCATGGGAAATTAAAGGATTTCTCAAACATACAGGACAGAATCAAAACAACACTCCAGGTATGCTTATGATGAGGGAATAACATTATAATATGATGTAAAGCTCAAAAAGTAAATATTACATAATGGCCCTTTAAGTATGTTATTTTTCTTAACACTTACAGTGAAATTACTCGTGAGGAGGTGTAAATAAACTTAGTAAAATCCAAGCCTTGACTTAAACGCTTTAACAGAGTTAAAAATAGCTATTTTTGCAAAACTACCAGTTGAAAAATACCTTTTATGCCTGTATGTCAACACTTATTCTTCTCCTACAGCGTATTGCAGAGAGAGGGGTTTTTAATCGTGCTTACTGCACATGTCTGGGTCATCCGTTCCTCTCTTAAGGGCTCCGAACTGCCCGAATTGGTTCTCATTGTCACAGTTGCGTAATGACATCGCGTCATTTGGTCTTTCAACAAGAATGGATAGTAGGTTGTATATTAGTCAATGAAGGTCTTAAATAAAAGTCACTGGCTGTCTGTTGTCCCAGTTTCAATTAACTTGTAAAAAAAAAGTAAAAAAAAAAAAGTTAGAAAAAACAGACACGTCTGTTGGACATTAGATATCTTCTACCACTCTTCTCTATCATCCAATATTGGATGGTGTGATTTGTATCAACGTTTCTTTCCGAAACCAGCAGCTTGCTTGGCAATCGACCACTTGTATGCACGTCAGCTTGAGAATATTTCTCTAGACACTTAACACAATGCATATTTTATGGCAGGAACTGACATGTCAAATCAGACTAAGACCTTGTCTCGGTTGATCTGATCACGAGTGACAGCCGTGACTACAACCATCAACACCCGCTGCCCTACAGCGGCCCTCCAGTGATTGCTTGTGATATCAACTCCCTGATACATAGTGCAAGGAAACAGAGAGGCTGGCCGCATGAAACCCAGTAACGTAGAAAAAACAAACATGAAATACAAAACCTGAAATTACTACTACTAAAGGTGCAAACAATAGACACACACATATCTGTGTTATTGTGCTTTACGCTTTCTGGAAATCAGACTCTAAACTCAGCCTCTTTATGCTTTCTTCGTCTGTACATTGATTTGGTAAAAAAAATAATAATCAAGGACATTAACTCTGACTCACTGAGGGGGCGGTGTGCATCACTATGTGATGTTTTCCAACACACATAGTGACTTACCAAACAGTTTAGTGCTGCTGGTCTCATCTGACCAGACCACATCTTCCACGCGTGTTCCCCTACACGGCTTGATCAAAACCTGCAAATGGGAATTTTTATGACTTTGTTTTCACAAAAGTTTTCTTCTTGCCACTTTTATAAGAGCTACGTTTGTTGTCCTCAGGACAGGTTCTCCCACCTGAGTAGTGGCTCTCTGCACCTCCTTCAGAGTAACATAGACATCTTGGAATGACTAATGCTCTTCCACTTCACAATGAGTTATTTTGTTTTGGTCTATTAATATATCTGTATAAAATCACAATAAAACACATAGAAACTTGTGGTTAAGAGATGACAGAATATTAAAAAAGGAAATTTTCAAGAAAGTAATAAAATTATGAGAATAAAGTCAGAATATTACAATAGTAAAGTCACAGTATTACAAGAATGAAGTTGTACCAGAATAAAGGCAAAATAGTATAAGAGTAGTCATAGAATTATGAGAACAAAGTGATAATACTATGACCACTTAGTATGAGAATAGAGTTGTAAGAGAATAAAGTCAAAATAATGCAAGAATTAGGTCATAATATTACAAGAATAAAGTCTTATATGAATAAAGCTGACATAATAAGAGAATAAAGTCATACTACTACCAGAATAAAGTCCCACTGTTACGAGAATAAAGTTATAATACTAGGAGAATAAAGTTGTATTGTGACCTTTTTCTGGTAAAAGTACAACTTTATTCTCTTATTACGTTGACTTTATTCTTGTACGACTTTACTCTCGTAGTAATGCTGCAACAAGAATAAAATTATGAGAGAAAACGCTCATAATTTAATGTATTTTATATTTTCTCAACATGCCCCTAGTATTCCATCCGTCTTAGAAAGAAGACAAACTGTGGAAAATTTTACATGAATAGTTCTGAAATCAGCAGCCATTTTATTTTTACACCAACTAAAGTCAGATATATGCGTACCTCAACCCACAGGTCTAATTTGAGATTATTTTAGACTCAGTCAGACTTGCTCTGTCTCATCTCTTCCTCCTGCAATGTATTTTGCCCGCTGGGAGGACAACAGGCTGCAGGGTTGTCAGGCTGCAGAGCCCTCTGAGATGGGAGGGATGACAACACATGTTCTTTTGGGGATTGATTGAAGAAAGAACGGAGAAGGAGAGAAAAAGACAGGCGAGTGCAAAGGTGGGAACGAGTTAGTCTGCGATGTGGTTTAACCCCCTCCAGGAGCAAACTACCTTTCCTCGACACATCTCTTTTCAACAAAGTAACACGAGAAATGTAGAAAACAGATGTGGGCCACGTCAACAGAAACCTGTCAACCAGAAACGTTACGAGTTATGATGCAAAAGACTGAACTTTCATTCAGAAATAAAAGCAACGTGGACTCTTTGTAAAGCAAACATGCAACAGCACACAGTGTGTGTGTGTGAGAGTTTATCTGTCTTAGTTTCTTGTCTATGGTTTGCCTCTAGCCTCGGTGCTGGCCGGCCTCTCTCTGGGGCCCATCTGTGTAACCATAGTGATTGAGCGGTCTCCATCTCTGTGTATTCATCCAGCCTGCCCACTGGGTTGTGTCTCTCTCCGCTCCTGTGTGCTTGGTTTATGTAATCGTCTTGCAGCCGGCAGCACACAGGTTGGTTGATGCGTTCATTTTAAGAGCTCATTAATTTCCCTTAATCTGCCACCAGCTAACACCGACTGTCTGGAGGATACTCGAGTCGGTCTGCGCCCGCGTTGCCATGTTGTGTGGACAGTACTGGGTGACATACAGCAGACAGCTGCTGGTTAAATTTGAGCTTGAGCAATGTGTCATGTGAGCAGAGGCACACAGATAGAGACATGTATTTAAGTTTAGCCCAAAGCTATGTTGTAGAGACTAAACCAATAAGGGAGTAGTGCCTAGTCTGTCTGTATTGGTGATTTAGTGTGTTAATGCTGTGCTATTTAAAAAAAAAAGAGAGAGAAAATTATGACACAAAATAAGGGAAATGCAATATTATCAGAAATGCATAAAATATTCTGATTGAATATTTTCTCATCTGCCATAAATGAGAGGTGAAAGTGCAAAGGGTAAGGTGGAAAGTACCGTGCCACACTGACAGATGGCAGTTTTGAGCCCCATCAGCACAAAGGCCAACAGACACTCTTCTTCTATGTATTGAAAAGAGTGTGGAAAAAATACAATCGGAAAACAACCATTGCAGGACAACTCTTCTCCTCTACGTCTACTCAGGCAGACAGACTTTTAAACACCACTGGAAAACAAGAGACAAACAAGATATATGTATTTTGGGATAAGATAGCTTAAAACACAATTAAAATTTTCAATATAGCTTAATTTTGAAG
>CAEGAE010049215.1:0-32016 GCA_903067095.1 Girardinus metallicus
TATATATATATATATATATTAGACACATTTATTAGTATGAATCACCTCTGTTCTGTGTCCACTTAGCTAAGCTAAATGATAATTTACATAATTTAAATAGCTCGGAGGGACAAAACAAGCCTTTGGTCTAGATAAGCACTGGGAATAATCAAAGTCTGTTCTTAGGAAGAGAATAAATCATCTGAATTTCATGGCTGTATCATAAACTTAGGTGCGTATCTATGCCAGAGGAGAAGAAAGAAATAGATGGAGGTATTTATCTCCGAGGTGCTGCTGGCTTTGATACGCCTTTGCAATAAATCTGTCTGCAGCCTTCAAAGAGACAATACACTCTCTGTGGAACGTATTCTGTCAGCACAATGCTTTAAACTTTCCTCTAAGTGTTGTCTGAGTCACTGACTCAGTGTCTTTAATTGTTTCTCGAACCCTTATTGGAGACTCGTGTGGCAGAATGTCTTGTACTTACTCTCTCTGTTGCCCAGCTATTACACTGAGATGATATTTCATCGGTGTTAGAAACAAAGGGAAGAGAGTACAGCAAAAAAAAATCACACATCTGCAGCCCCCAAAAGAGATTCACTTGAAGAAGAACAAAGGAAAACAGAGCCAGTTTCAGGTTATGGTCTCAATGTGATAAAGAACAGATATTCAAGGAACACATTGGCTTTAAGGTTAGCTAATTACTTTTCAAACTGACCCATTTATCTTAATCTGAAAGGCTTCAAGATAAGAAAACCGAATTAGTTACCAGTACAGAGGGCCTTTTGTTATTTGTGGAAAATTGATGGAGCCATATAAATAGTGAAATTTTAGAAGAATTGCAGAGAGATTTAAGGTACATTCAATAAATCAAACCATAAATCAAACTATTATGTAAAGTTCATTTATTTCAGGAATTTAATTTAAAAAGCATATGTCATACCCTCACTATGACAAAACAAACACATATATTCTAAGTGTTTGTTTTGGGTCATTTTGATGATTATGTCTTACAATTTATGAAAAATTATTTTTCAATAAAAATTATGTTTAAAACTAAAATGTGTTTTTAATACAGAGTTCACCTGCTGAACATACCATGCTGTATGCTTTTCAGCATGTATGCAAAAGAGCCCAACATTGCACTCAGTGTTGGGCTCTGCATCGATGCTGTATGGCACGGAGGCAATAGCCTTTTGCCTCAGATGAGGTGTTAAGGAAATCATTAATAACAATCTCCAGCAGTCTCTGATTGTTCTCTTGACAATACTCTATAGATTCTCCATGGGCTTTAGCTCAGGCCAGTGTGAAGAACAATCAAACACAAGGTCACCATGGTCACCATAGCAAGGTGGGTACGCTTGAGAATGTCCTACTGGACAATGAATTTAGCAACTTGTCAGAAGACAGAAGCATACAAAACCTACACCATCTACCTAAACTCTGAATCAGAGGTCTCAAACTGCATTTGTCTCACTCTGTTAGGGATGACAAAATGACATGCAGACATTTTATTCATTTAAGAGAGAGAGAGTGAGAAAGAGACAGTTTGCATACGTCAAATGGTAGCTTCTTGGTTTTAATCTTTAGATAAGTATTACTAGATGATAGAAAAGCCTAATAAATTCCATCTGCTTTTGGGATCAAGCCTCATTTTTTTAGATCATCTTTGTTGCTTGCCTTTTGACAGCTGGGAAAGGCAGAAGTCCTCAGTGACTGAGAAAATGTTAAAGAAAATTGAGAAATTGATAAAGATCACTAGAAACACTCATTTTGGTTTAATTTTGTGTCATAAAACAAAGCCTGAGCAAGTCAAAGATACAACAGGCATTTTAATGGCTTTAAACTAAAGTACTCAGACTTATAAATGACTCAACTGTTACATGAAAATCTAAATATTCTTCGGTTGCGGATAAGTTTGCTGATGCTTGAAGATGCCACCATAACTTCTGGTGATCAGATGCTAATTAATGGCCCTCTCCCCTTGTGTGACAGTAGCCATTTGTTTAGGAGTGTATCTTTTCTCCACTCAGCTCCAGTGTAATAAGTCAAAACATAAGAACGCCAGAAGAGACACCTGACAAATGACAACATGCACCTGCCTCACATATTGCTTCTGCCCTGGAAGAACAGTGTCCATTAAGATTCAATTTCCTGTCATGAACTGAAGCCACAACAAAAAAATCTTTGTGCACAAATGTGGATTGAAAATATATTGATATATTAGAAAAGCAATTAATGCAATAAATGTAACAACAGATCACTGAATCACCTTCAGCACAAACAATGCACAACACAAATTTCTAATTAACAGTAAAATGTGTCATTTTACTAACTAATTGATCAGTTTATTTTAAAACTAAAATCTCATTAGGTTGTAGAGTAATCAATTTACATTGTCTACTCACACCATCACTGTGATAATAAGACATGGACTTAAAAGCTGGGAAGGGTTAAGCTGCATTATCCAAATGCTTTCCGTTCTTCTGCTCCATTAAGGCAGCCTGCCTGTGGCTGTATCGAATGTCTGCTGCTCAGGATGTGGTGCAGCAATTAATCCTCAGATTGATTCACTTCCTATTGAACTGCCCCAAAACTCAAGATGTAATTCAAGCTGTCCTAGTTAATTCTAGATGCTTACTCATTCAAACGGCTTACAGAATAAAGTTGAGACTTCTAGAAACAACTGTTTACTGATCAATTTCAGTTTTATTGTTTTTCGATTGCCACACTACACTGCTGCAATTAACAGTAGTTATTTAAAAATGCCCTGTTTGTAATTGGCTTGTTTAAAACCAATTAAACAGGCAGAGAGTTAGACAAGAAAGTATACAGACATACAGAAAACATCTGAAAGATTTTATATACAGTATAAAAAGTTAGAAAATTACACTATTATTACTTGTGATAATAACAGAAAATAAAAAGCACCACACATTTTCATGTGAAAGTGCATAAAGAAGGACTTCCCATCTTCATACCTCCACAGCTTTTCTTTATGTATTACCAAGTAGATGCCACACAATTGCACGTCTTCTCAAATGCAAAACAGGCAGCCTGATAGCAAAACTGTTGTGCTTTTTCCACCATGGATGTCAAATATTCTAAAATCTCAGCCAAAAGTATCAAATACTGCTAATTTAGCATGACTGAGAATTGCGTACAGAGACCTTTGGCATGCAACAAACTGTATTAGAAATCTACACCAAACAGTCTTTGACTTTGTTCACTGCAGATCGACTGCTTCAGTGATTGCTTCTATTATTACCATTTAAGAGTTTTGGTAGTACTAAGCCAAATAGAATATTATGCCTGAGACAAGGTAAAATGACTGATTTTATTAATGATTGCAGGAAAAGATCAGAGCATGTGGTATTTAGCTGGCTGTTCCTTTTGATTTTTATCCTTGTCCTAATTTTTACTTTAGATTTTTACCTATTTTTATGTAAACCTGTCCAATTCCATGTCAACACAAATTGTGATTCAACCAATCACAACTCACTTCATTTAGATATCCAGACATGGTGAAGATGACTTGCTAAAGTTTAAACTGAGCTAAGAATGGGGGGTGAGGGGAGATTTTGAACAAACTATCTTTGTTGGTTCACAAATGGCTGAGGTACAGGCAGCATCCTAAAAACAGTCTCTGTGGTTTACAGACAATGGTCTGAAAAGGAAAAAAAGTTCAGCGAGCAGCAGTTCAGAGAAGAATAAGCACACTGCTTTGAAAAGAGACACAGGAAAAAGTACCAAAGATAACCTCTTGTCCAAGAAATGTTGCATAGCATCTCTGAAGCCACTACACTTCAAAGAAACACAGGTAACAGCAGCAATTTCAGCTCCAACATTCTGATGGTAGGGTCAGAATTTGGTACGAACATGAAAGCATGACTCCATCTTGACATGCATCAACAGTTGATGGTCCAGTGTTGTAGGGGGATGCAGGATTTTCCATGGTCAATTTGGCCTTTCTAACTTCAAATGAGGGTTTTTCAAACACCACAACCTATCTGAGTTATGTTTCTGACCATGTCCTTCCCATTAGGACCACAGTATCCTGATCCTCTGATGGCCACTTCCAGTAGGATCATGCACCCATGAATCCCAGGCAAAGAGACTAATCAAAACAGAATTTTTGTTTTGATTAAAACAAACTATTTGTGGATTTACCAACTATTTGTGGTAATAGGTGATAATGTGTTGTTTTACATGCTGTATTAGAAAATAACTGTGTATGAGAAATTATCCAGCAAAAAAAATTTCTCCCAGTAAATAACTAAATCACTTCCTGTCTGCCTATATTTGAAACAGAAAGAAGTTCACTGAACAGCAGTAGATAGGGAGGGATGTGATAAATATTTCACATGAGGGGAAGAATCATATTTCTGTTGCTCTATCAAGACAAAAGTATTGATATTCAGGCGTACTGAGGCTGCAGAATTTAGAACGTGCTGCTAGGTTGGATTGTCACCGATCACATTTCCACTGATAAAGTGATAGAGCAGCATTTTCAGACTGACATTTCATATCGCTATCAAGAGATAATATATTTATATTAAAAGGCTCTCAGTGCAATTGATCTTTCCTCAGGGACGTGAAAGAGGAGCCTAATAAGTTTTATCGGCAGCACCTTTGTAGGGCTTGTGTTGGTTCTGTTCACTCTGATTACACTGCTGCAACATAAGGCTCTGGGGGCTGCTTTGAAAGTATGAGAGCAAATATTCCACAACTAGGAAATGTGGACTGGCTTTAGCCAGCCATATAATTTAAACCCATGACTTCTGCAGAAAGTACGCAGTGAGAATCCCACCGCAATGTGAGAACGCAACAATACTGAACCTCTTCAAAGGCAACATGCAAGTCACAAGTCCCTTCAGAAGTCCAGTCAAAAATAACCACAGGGAGAAACCATCAGACTTCACTTTGATCTTTGCCAGGTTTATCAGTTTTGATAAGATTATACATAGCAAATGAGTAAAACATTGCCATTCAAGATGCACACTGGCCTCTGTGGCATATTAATTTATGTAAACTGCTGGAAGCTGAAATGGCACTGCAAGGGATGCAAAATTACTAATTTGTTTATTAGTCATTTTGGCATATATGTAAGCCTTTGAACATCTGAAAGCAAAGTCTGGATAGTTTCTAGCAATCTATGGAAGCTGTCTGAAGATATGTATTTAAATGATGTAAGAGAAGATGAAGCAGATTGACAGAAAAATGCATGAGACGCAACACCTAATTTGAATTGATATCAATTACCAGTCTCTTCAAGAGAAGGAATGAATTAGAAATTCTTTCTGGTGAACTAGTTCTACCAAAACTTAGCTGAGTTTATCTTTAACAAGATTAAAAATAGCATAAATAGATGTGAAAAAGGTACAAATGCTTCATACCTTTATAAAGTGTATTGGAATAAATATAGAAATCAAATTTCTTTTGGGGGGGGCAAAAAAATGCTTTTTAATTGTGTTCTGGCCTGGAGCTCACTAGTCGCACGCCTTCTTTCAAAGTCAAAAACCAGAAAATTTGTAAAAAGCATGAAAGAAAAAAGGACATGCAAGGCGACTGCAGAAGAACACCTGAAGATTTGACACTAAAGAGACTAAGCTATGTATTTATGATGAAAATACTGGCTGGCAAAGCACAATAACAACCCAAAAGTAGACAAAAATAGTGATAGTAAAGTCTCCAACTCCAAAAAGTGAAGATGTACTTGATGACTGATTGAGTGAGGAAGAGGAAGTAAGGAGCAATGTGGTCTAGGAGCAGTTGCTTCAAAACCTAACCAAGAAGCACCCTTGCCAGGACATATAGAAAAATATTATTTACATCTAAAGCTAAATCGTGAAAATATTGGGGAGGATTGTATGAAGAGAATGGTTGTAAATTTAATGTAACATACGGAAATCTAAATTCTGTACTGAGTGATAGCACATAAAAAGTAAAACCTGCTGTAAAATGAAACATTTTTACTTGGTAAAGTTTATGGTTACTGACAGCTGCAGTACCCCCAGTGGTCTGGCTCATTCCCGGCTCGATCTGTTTAAAGCACAGATTGAGTTGTCCTTATTCCTTGGACTGCTTCTTTCTTTTAAATTTCACAATCATGGACCAAAGTGCTTTCAGAAAACACAGCACTGTATCTGACTCACACTGCCTCAGTTACTTATCATTTTCCACTTGTGTGCTGCACCGTTTCTGTGTTTCTCTTGCTAAACATCTACCAAGGTCATCATTACTATATCTAAACTGTACAATAATACTGAAGAAGTGGAATTTAATCTTACATTTAAAGACCGGTTGTGTCAGGAAGCAAGATAGGATCAGCGTTGTCAACCTTGCGTGCACGATTCATTTGCAGCCTTAATATGGAGAGTTGAACATCTGCTGCTCTGACTGTATCTGGGAGGGACAGTTGCGTAAGGACTGGAAATACTTTGAAGCAGGGAGAAGGGCGCATGGCGGCATGGCTAGAGCAAGAATGATATGCTGTTTCTTCAAAAATCCCCAATAAGAATAGAAAAGATATCTAAAGTTGTCACTTGTTCTTTATTGTTAGATTGGTTGAATTAATTAGAAAAGAGCTGGATTGAGTTCCTGAGAGGGATTCAGCATGTCAGAAAACACCACTGGAATGCATAGCAGATACACAGATATGGAAGAATTTGACAGGGATTTGAAAAATTTTATTTTAATTGTGTGATTAAAGCTTCAGATGTTTCAGTTTGTCCCAACAAGGATGCTGGATGAGAAAGTACTGCCAAAAACAAACCTAATTCAAAATCAATTTAATTTACTCATTAATTTTGCAGAACATAACTGTTTTTATTCTTGGACAAAAACACTGGTAAAAAGGGTTATGTTTTACCGTCATATTAAAGAGAGACATATTTTTATTTAAAGTTATTTAAATAAAATATATCTTACTTTTTCTCAATTCTTGTGTCCTCTCAGTTCTTTCTCAGAATACCTCAGTTTTTTTTCCCCTTCATGTTATTGTAAAAATTTCCAGAACCCCACAAGTTAATCTTGAACAAAGCCCAGCGATCTTTCTTTCTGTAATCTAAGTCAATATTCCTGAAGCTTCGCAATGCATTCTTTAAAACGTTTCACAGGGAGAACTGCATTTTTCTTCTGTCATGAGAACATATACAGTCAAAAAAATCCATGAGATTGGATAAGAAGCAGGAAATCTTAAGCTGCAAAAAAAACAAACAAAAAAACACACATTTGCTATATTCTCTCTTTTAGGAGAGCACAACTTGTATTGATTCCTGCTGGAGACAAAATGATTTTTTTTCAGCCCTTTATGGCTCTTTCCTTTCAAATTTAATTACATTGTTATTGATTAGTTGTTCCTGACATTACAAACATTTAGCTCATTCTTCAAAATACATATATATATAAAAATCAACGCACTCATATAGAGAGAATTATTCATATCCCTGAGCATTTTCCAGTGTATATGCACCCCATAACTGCCAAAAGAAATAAAAGGATTTCTAAAACATAGATAAAACAATCAAAGGAACACATGGAATAACATTATTAAATGATGTAAAGCTCAAAAAAGTAAATTTTACATAATGCGGCCCCTTTAAATCTGTTTCGCAAGAAGTAATCTGGTAGCTTATTGTCACTGATGTTAAACAAATCTGGGATCCACATGAAATTCTTCAAACTTGATTGAACCTGAAAAATAAACAACAGAGTGCCAAGCTTTACAGACTATTGTCTTTCTAATGAGAGCCTGCAGAGTCAATCAGTACAAAACTGACACACCGTGGGGATGTTTCTTTACGTGACTGCTGAGCCTAAAAATTTAAATAGTCTTGAGGTGTTGACTCATTTAGATGAGACAGACGCTCTTCCCTTTGTGTGGAGGAGTCTTTCGACACTGGAAAGATAATCAGTACAGAACATGTCGGACACGGCCTTGAAAGTGATGTCTTACAACTGGCACTGCACTTAAATTGTTTTGCCTAAAAAATGTATTGACCGACAGTCCATCCAGTCTGTGGCTCTGAATTCCTGTACTCGCACATATTAGTTCCTTCATAAGTATCCATAAATAAAGATGTTTGAACAGGAGAATGCACTTTATGTTATTGTTCCTGAAACACACACTTGAATATCTTGTTCTGTTTTATAGCTGTGAAACAGCAAAGACATGCAAGAACAATGAGGATGCAAGAGGAGACAAGCAACTGTGAACATGAGACGCATCAGTCTCTAATCAATAGTGAGCTTATGACAGTGATGGACTGCAGGAATTGCAGAGAAACTGGAGAGACAAATTGTCCCGAGGTAATAATATGAAGCTTGTCTCAAGGTCAGTGTGAGCAATTTACCTGAATATCAAATAATTGCCATCAGGCACAACTGTACTTGAAAATATATATTTTCTTTTAAATCTACATTTTTAACAATAAAATACAAAGGTTACTCAGGCTTTCCCTAATAAACTTTGGTTGGATACATAAAATAAACAGTTTATATTTGATTTTGACATTTGATTTTGAGGAGTTAGAAATATTCATCTTTATCTCCTGATAAAAGTATGTAAAATAAAAGGACAACACGAGTAGTGCTATACTTCTATGCAGAAGTCAATAAATTTCTGATTTAATTTTTTACTGCCAAGTATTTTTACCGTCAATAAATATCCAGCTATAAAACACAGTTTTAAAAACTGTGTGGAGAAAACATATTTAACCTCCTAGTTGATGGTCTGATTGTACACAGCAAAGAAGTGTGCATTCCTATTGATAAGGCGTCAGTTTTTAACATCATTTAAAATGCATTGTGGAAAAATTCAATTTTGTTTACACTGTTTTCGTTTCTGGTTTCTTCTTAAATATCAGAGTTCAAGTATAAATTTATACAACACGTAAAAAAATTGAAAGTTGAACAAAGTGCTGTGCTGAGGAAAACGACATCTTTCCCATGCTGCATTAAAAGCCAGAAAGTACAGATGTGTTTTTAAATGAAATCTCAAAACATTGACAGTTAAATCTTGGTACAGCTAAAAACAACTTATCATTTGACCACAGGCTTCTAGGCTGCAGACGGTCGGACAGATTCCCATGAGCCTGTCTGTTCAGTGCCTTATGAATCAACAGTGAAAACAGTGAGTCAGTAAAGAGAAGCAGGTGCTGGAGAGATATATTAATTAATAATCTAGTAGGAGTGTAATAAAAGCATGGATCCACCCTTTCAAAGATTTAAAAACATAAAAAAATATTTCACTTCCGATAAAAAGCCTCAGTAAAAAAGAAGAAAAAAGAAAGAACTGGCTGCACTTTTGTCTGTAACATTAGGCAAGAGTTACTGTTGGTTCAGCAAAGGGTAAAGAGGCAAACTGAGGCAAATTGACAGAAGAACAGCTCAAAGCTGTAATGGAAAATTACATATGAGGGATTTTCAAAGCACTTCACAAGACAAGAAGTGCTTTGAAATATATATTCAAGTTGATGCATTCCAATCCAATCAACATTGACAAACTCAAATGTAATACATCCCAGTCCCATTTATGATGTAATGCAGTTATCTATTTATCTTTTTAAATACAGTTAATAATGCCATTTGGTAAAAGGTTTTCTAGAGCCACTGAATTAGCTGTTGCTGCTAAACAAATGGGATCTAATGAATCTCATTTGTTTGATTTTTTTTTTTTTAAATAAGTTGAGATACTGTTCAGTAATCTGATATTTCAAAATCAGATTCAAACAAATCAAACAAAATCATGTTGTTGGTCTTTACAGCCACATTTTCAAAGTAACCAAATTTAGGATCATCCTTTTACATTTGCTATGATAATCCAACTTAGAAATAAATGCTTGAAATATATCAGTGTATGTATGATCTAAATACATGACGAGGTTAATGACTTAGTTAGAACTATGCACAATCACGCATCTGGTTCTTTTAAACAGAAGAACAACAGGAATCGGCATCAAAACTCAGGGTAAAGAAAGAACATTGGATAAGGTAGACCTGATTACTGCACATGAGAGTAAAACAGCCTGGCATGTGCAAGCAGATGTACTCCTCTTTAAACTCCTCCTGATTGGTCTTGATGAGCTGCAGCTGCAGAAAGACACTTGCCTTCACTCCCTGCAAAGGAAGACATAAGTGGACACACACATATGCACGCCAACCTGCCCGATGCTATGTGGAGATAACCGGTGGATAAATAAAATGAAAGAAAAACTTCACAGATCCTGGGAAACACTATTTTTCCTGAATGCCAGGCATATTAACTATAAATAAAAGCAGCTTACTTGTTCCCAGCTTTCAAACATACTTTGAGTGAAAGTCAAGGTTTCTTTGCTAGACTACTGTAGGATGAAATTTACTTTGGGGAAGGGCAGTGCTGCAACACAGTACATGAAAAACAGAAACAGTAATTGCACTTGTAATTATGCATTTAAAACTGCAAATCAAATATGTGAAAAACACATCTCAGCTTTGGTAGGCCAGCCATTTCACTGTTTAAGATTTTAAATATATATATATACATATGTATATATATATATATATATACATATATACATATATATATATATATCTGTACGGTTGTACTTTGAGGTTTATATAAAAGCTTCAAGCTTTGTTTCTTTTAATTTTAATTTTAGCTAGTGTGTAATGTTTTACACACTAGCATGATTTCTATACAGCACTTTGGCCATCTTTGCTGTTTTTAAGGTGATTTATGTTTGATTAGCTTTTTTGATTTGATTTTAAAGCTGTGATAGTGTCAACATATTGTTGTAAAACCCCAGTCAAAAAAAACGGAAGAAAAAAAAAACTTTAAAAATGTTTTCCTTTCCTGGCTGTTTTGCTATTTTAACCCAAAGACCAGATAAATTTGAAGCAAAACCTCCTGCTGACTTATATTATAGAAAGGTATTATTTGTCTTTAGACTCAGATTAAAGAAGAAACAACATAACCAACAACATAATGCAGAAAATCAATACGTAATAGTTGTTGTGCCTTACAAAGAAAATTTAAATTACAGAAATAAAAACCTGAGGGAGTCTTCTATTGCCTCAGAGGTACAAAAGCAATAATGCTCTCTGACCTGAATATGACATATACTGCTTGACCAAAGTGACTTCCACAAAGAAACTGTGTGCTCAAGGCAAGGAATGAATAATATCACTGTAAACTGAAACCAATATGACATATTAATCCAATGCGGGCAAATTCATTTAAAATGCATGCTGCCTTCAGTCAGTACAACAATAAGTTTGTTAAATATGTGTTTTGCTTAGAGAGCAATCAAAGTTCAGTGATTTCTAAATAATATTTTCTTGTCTTCATCTTAAGAGTTCAGAACTGCTTAATGATACTTAAGAGAAGCTTAAGTATCAGAAACCTGCAGCATGTAACTTACATAAATATGTTTTTCTCTCAGAGCTAGGAGAGAGTTTTAGCGCTGCCAATCACCCTTGTGTACATGCCGTTCACATCACTCTCTTCTTCCACTGGCTACTCTACAGTTGGTTCACCACAACATAGTCTGTCACAAATGCTAAGACTAGTTAGCATGCACATCGATAGATAGACAGGTTTCTTATAACGGTAAGTTATTTCTCCGCTCTTAGCATATTAAGCAGTGTGTACACAACTTTGATTGTCAGCACTAAGATGTTCCTCCTGGCTCTGATTGGTGGTTTTAGACCAGGAGCATTGCATTTATTCAGACAGCTGTGGGATCTCAGGAAGAAGTAGAGAAGCACAATTTTTTCACAGACTATTTGTCAGATTATACCATTCTGTCACGACATGGTGAAGTTTTAAAAAATATGGAAAAAATATATTTTTGTAAACTTTACATGCTGCAGCTTTAAGGTGGTATTAAAATGGAATCAGTCAGACAGGAACTGATTTGAAGTATTTTATTCAGCTCTACTTCTGTTTATTCTGCATGGCTTAGTGGGTGATCCAGTGCAGCAGGAATCTCATCCAGAACTGTGCGGCAGTCTGTGGGTGATACATAAGGGCGTCAACCGCACTACACTGAGCAATTAATTCTCCTCACACAACTTAATCTGAGTGTATGCCTTTGCCACACAGAGAGAGAGGGTCTTTGCACTTTCCCAACATGGATATTGTGGCACACAGCCACATTTTCTGGCACACACACACACACATCTTGACATCAAGCAGAGGACCGTAAGTTGGAAAAGAAGGAGGAAAAACTTGGTAAAAAGTTTAAAATGCCCTCCATTATAGGTTTGAATAATGCAAAGTAAGAGTTGTTGAAGGCAGTCTAGCCCGAAAGGAGTCATAAATACCACACACATCAGACCTTCATCATTTCTGCCACATCTGAGCGGCAGACGGCGGTGCTCAGTCTGTTGACAGAATTACAACTTTTAAACACTGCCCACTTATCTACACATTTAAGTGTTTGCACTTTCTCATCATTAATCATTTATTGATATTGGGCATCAAATTACCAACATAGACATAATAATATTTCCTAGTATGTGAGAAAACTGAATTCACACTTACACTAAGGCAGAGGTTCCCAAACTGTGGGGTGCGCCTCCTAGGGGCAGCGTCGTGCCATTGCGGGGGGGCGGGGGGAGCGGTATGGATGAATTACAAAAAAAAAACAATGGTGAAAGCTGTGTGCGCTGGGAGGGGCGGGGGTGGGGTGTTGAGTGGATGGAAGAGTATAACAGGGAGTCTCTAAGAATCTAAGAATCTCTTCTCTACCACCCCCTCCCCCCCGGACACAAATCTTTTGACAGGGACTCTCAAACAGGGAGTCTCTCTACGCCTCCCCACCCCCTCAACCCCTCCTCCATGGTCACAAACATCGTTCAACCAGACAACCAGAGTCTAACTCTCCCTATTTGTAATCCATAGGTGGGGCCCAGAAAATGTTTGGAAACCATTGGGGGGGGGGGCATGAGAAAAAGTTTGGGAGCCACTGCACTAAGGTATTAAAATGTTACTGTATGTTTTGTTGGACGTCTAATTTACTCACACTGCACCTCCCAGCATTCATTGTACTGGAAACCATCATTGCTGACATCACAACAGTTAGCTTCTGAAGCTAAACACATGTTCAACTTTTATGACCCATTGTTCGTTTCCACAACGGAACTCACTAACCCCTCCGGATTCCTGTGCTCATACACACACACGCACGCATGCATACATGCAACTCTGTTCTCAGTTAAAGTCATTAGAGACTTGAGAATTGACTCTGTATTGAGGACTTGACTTGGACTAAGCTCTCAAAGTCTTGAGAAAAGTGAGTTCTCAACATCTGTGATTTATGAAGAAGACTTTGGTAAATGGCAAATGGCTTGGAGGTCATCAGAGTCAAATAAATAGAGTGGAACCCTTAAAACTCAAAGGCTTTACAATCTATGACAAAATCTGTCAAAAGTCGCAAAAAGCTAGCTGATCTAAGAGGAATTGTCGGTTTTTTATGTGTTCTTTTTAATATTAATATCCTTTACTTTGTTAAATCTGGCCATGGAAATGTATACGTCATACACTGTGTTTATACAATCAGTGTAAATTTGATAGTACCGTAATTAAAAAAACTGGAAACTTATCTTTGAAATAGACAAACAAAACTGTATGCTTAACTGGGTTTCTGATTGTGATGCACAATCTTAAGTAAGGGTCCTACAAACTGTATCAATTGCTTTTGAATCAACCTTCAAATTACTTACTCTATAAGAAAACTTTAAACTTCAAAGAAGCTCTGGATTAGTAATGTAGTTGCTGAATGAAAGCACTGACCCAGAAATGGAATAAAAAAGTCAGTACTGAGTATCAATTAAACCAGTAATAAAAACAATAGAAACATTCAGGTATTTGTTTATTTTATTGGGTTTGTGGCCATGGGTTTTACAGGTCAACATTGAAATTAGCATTACATTGCCTTCAGTGCGGCAGTTAGTTCTGTGTTTGACCTGCTTAGTTTTTAGTTATTTTACCAATAATGTTCAATGTCTGCACAGCTTTTTGTGCTTTGAATAAGGGAACCCTCCTCTGGCTATTGACATTACCACCATCTTAAAGTCCTTGTCCTTAGCATTGTGTGTTACCTTGGAAACCTGGCTGCTCTCTGTCTATTGGCCTCTGATTTCATCTCTTCAAAAGCTACTACAGCAGCTGCTGATGGCACTCAGTTCACTGCACTGACCTTGTTTTGGTAAATTTCCTTCCTTCTTTTTCCCCAACAGAGAGTAAAATATTTATGACTCATTTACGATTTGCATCTTTAGCTGAAAACTACCAAAGCTTTAGTTTTGGCCTATTCATGTTAGGTTTATTTCATTGAAATAGGTAAAAAAAAAAAAGTGCAGCTCTTCAAGGTAAGACATTATAACCACCATGATTTCTCAATGCAAGGTAGTACATTTCTGTATTGCTCTATGAATACCAGTACAGAAGATAACAAGTTTAATTGTATTGCCAAAATAAGAAGCACATTTTTAATCTCTGACAGGGGAATTTCTAAAATGGGAATGAGAAAGTTTGGTGAACAGTTGGATAGACTCTGCTTGTACTTGTCTGGCACTTTGTCAAGTCCAGATGACCCAAAAGCATTTCACACTGACTACATTCAGTCATTCACGTACTGAGGGTAGGTAGCTACTGGAAATTAGCCACGCCTACATTTGAGCTGTCTGACAGGGGGAGGCAGCAGTGCACCAGCTTAATTACAAATATGTATTAGAAGATCAAACTTTAGGGGTGAAAATCATTTGAAACACACACTGATAAATAAAGTAAAAATAAATAAATAAGTAAATAAGTAATTTAAAGTAAAGCTCAC
Source organism: Girardinus metallicus (assembly GCA_903067095.1). NCBI lineage: Eukaryota > Metazoa > Chordata > Actinopteri > Cyprinodontiformes > Poeciliidae > Girardinus > Girardinus metallicus. Next base: position 14,799 of record CAEGAE010049215.1, read on the forward strand.
AATTTAAATTGGTTACAGATTTTCTGTCTACAGAAAAGACACTGTACTATCGGCAATGCATAGCTCCTCCCGCACTTTTTCATTCCGGTTGCATGGAGGAAAATGTGTTGAATTTAACCAAAGTAGAGACTGGAGAGACAATGAGGATTATATCAACAACTGGCAACAATGAAATGCTTTCAAAAATCTTATTTATACCATACAGATTTTTTTCTGTTTTGATTTTAACTTTCTTTAAAAAAAAAAAAAAAAAATCAATAGTTAACAATTGCCTTGTTGATAGAAATTTGGGAAATATATTATGTGAACCAATCAGACAAAATCAGAATTTGTTGGAAGATGTGTGTCCTAGTACACTATGTGTACATCTAACACAGTATTTAAAAAACAACAAAATAGTTGTTGGCTGTCAAACAGGCGGGTTGTGTGTGATGGTGTGGGATATCTTTGTTTCTTCAGGACCTGCAATTGCAGATGTGTAAAGCCTTTTAACTTTCCTTCTGTCTTTGTAACATGATGTTGAACCTAAGCTGCTGTTATTGAAAAACATGTGGCACAGATAGCAAAGTTGCCCTTAAGCATAAGGTTCTGGGAATAAAACCACTGCCTACGGTCGTTCAGCATAGTTTGCAAGTTCTCCCTGGACATGCGTGGGTTATCCAGCCTCCTCCCACACTCCAAAAATATACCTGGTAGGTCAATTGTTAACTCTAAATTGCCCTCAGTCCTGTGTATTTCTGTGTTGCACTTTGATAGACTGGTGTCTGGTCTGGTTGCCCAATGATCATTGAAGATAGGAAACAAACTCCCTTCCTCTTTTTTTCTTCAGCGTAAACAGATATCGAACATAGCTAAAATATGGAAGGACCATAACATATTTCAGACTTTAAAGAGTAAGATAAAAAGTCTGTTTTAATTAATTAAAGTGGTGAAACTATTAAATTAGTTGAATAGGTAATATGAAAGGATGTTCAGATGTTTAAAATACTGAAATGCATTTCTTATGTAGCTATGCCTGTCTTTGCTTGTATAAGTTTTGGGAGATAATATAGTTAGACTACTATCACAGCATAACATTATTATCTTATGAAATGGTATGTGCAGTCCCACTGGCATGTTGTTCGGAAATAGACTGAGCCATCAAATCAAAAGGAGCCGAGTCTCCTTGGCAACAAGGTCACACACATTTTGAGCCTCACAGAGAAACTCTGACAGCTTTAGATTAGTTTGTGCACCAAACAGACTGAAGACTGTCTCAAAAAATAAATAAAATAAAACAAGAAAAAAACAGAAGGACCTGTTTTGACATGCTTTGGACGCATGCTAAATTAAAAACGGCGACAAAATGACAGGCACTTTAAATAAGTTGAATTTAAAATATGAATAAACGCCCACATTTTACAGAAATGTATACAAACAAACATGCACCCTATAGGCTTCTCGGAATAACAATTCAACAATTATATAATTCTGATTTCAAATAAATTATAATTTAATTCAAATTTGGAAAGTATTTCTTTCACAGACTTTTGAATTTATAGTGTATATTTAGGGAATACATGAGACTATCTGAAAACATCTATATCTGTCAAATTTAATAGTACAAACACCAAATATACCTTAATGTACATCAATGGGGATAGTGGCATTATTGCAGAAGCTAACATCAACAGTCTTCCGGAAGACTGACAAGGAAAAGAAATGGGGTGGATTGGTTTGTTTGTAAATGCCAGCCAGTAGGATATCAAGTAGCATTGAACCAAGATATTTCATATTTCCAGCTATGTTTTCTTTAAAATATTTCATATATTAATGCTAAAGATAAGGACTAGATCGTATTTTGGACCTACACCACCTTGTCATTTGGTGCACAGTGCTTTCTTAAATCCAAGGTCAGTACAGCTGTCCAACAAGACATCTTAGAACACTCCCTGGTTCCCTCTGTTCATCTGCTTTATGGAGATCCTGATTATGTTTTCCAGCAGGACTCTGCTTGACACCCTATTTTAAAGGCCATTGTATCACACTGTCTGATTAGCCAGCAAACTTGCTTAAGCTGAACCCCAAAGAGAATCTATGAAGTATTGTCAAGAGGAAAGAAACACCAGACCCAAAGAGGCAAACAATCTGAAGGTTGCTAATAAACCAAGCTGGGCTTCTCCAACAGACCTCAGTAGAGCCACATGCTGATCATCACCTGGCCACATGGCATTGTTGAGTTATTTTATACAAAATGATCTCCTAATAAAGTATCACATGCATATACTGTACTGTAGATAGACATACATTTTAGTGGACTGACATTTTTGTATTAGAAATTATTTTATATAATGACTTGTTAGTTTTTATCAATAAAATTGACAGAGATGTAACATTGAAATAAATCACACTAGGTGTGATAAGATTCCCATTGACTGAATTATTCCTGCTCCCTGCCAAGTTTTTTCCTGTTTTACCCTTACATGTCTGGGTTATAATGATGATGGATGATACTTCTTATATTTTATTATCTCTAAGATGAGGATTGAAAACTGTATTCAACTCAGTGTTTACGAGCACAAACACACATATGCAAAGAATGAAAGCGAGAGACAAACAGAGGCAGAGAGAAAAGAATGAGAGAGAGAGAGAGAGAGAGAGAAAGAGAAAGAAGAACGTGGAGCACATATTGATTTGACAGCCAGTTAATTCTGGTCTTTTGTTACCAAACAGAGCCTGATCTAAATGTGATCAATCACGTTCTAGAGCCGGGTACTAAATGTAGTTTATACCAAGCGTATTCATTCTCTTTCAGCAGGACACATGGGTAAAGAAGAAGAAACAATGACGAGACAATCTCTGCAAACAATGAAACTGACTAGCCAACACCATTACTGAGAAAAGTATGACTTACTTTCAGCTAATAATATTTCACATCCCTCGTGTGCTTGTTTATTTCAAGGATAAGCATAAAATAACACAGTACATAAGCAATTAAATTCAGAAACATTAATAATTAAATAACCAATCTCTTTTGACAGATTACTCATGACAGACTGATCCAGGGAGAGCTATAGCAACCCTAAACTCCACCCTCCAGAACTTCCACTTAGCAACAATGTTAATATTCAGCTTGACATTGTTTCACTTGTGTAATTAAGCTTAGTGCAGAGTAAACTACCTACCATACTGACTTTGAAAATCAATGATATAAAGCTTTATTTTGGTCTGCCTTTCTTTCTTCATCTTTGCTATTGCTAAGTGAGAAACCTTAGAACCTTAATGTTCCAAACAGCAGAGTTTATTGATTACTGAGTCTTCATAGTTTGTATTTACTTTGTGAAGTTGTGTGGTGGAACCTAAAAGTCTGCACAACAGTTATTCACATTAATGGTCTGCAGGTGTAATATAATACTGTATTTATTCAATACTTGTGGTTATACTGAATTTTCTATATGAATACATGCAGCATCTGAAGAAACAGATGGTGCATCCTTTCATTGCTTGTATCCACTTTTCTCTGCCTGGTTGTGGGGAATGCTGGTGCGAGAGGCAGTGTACAACCGGGACAGGTCACCATACTATCACAGGGCTATACAGAAGCACACAGGACACAACCATGCACACTTACTCTGAAGCTTTTATAGATTATCTAATAAGCAAAAGAAACATGCTAAGATTATTTTTAATCTATATCTACCAGGTGTGTGAATAATTTGGGTCTCAATTGCATCTATCTAGGCTGGTCTTATTGCAAATAAGCTAAGCCTAGAAGTGTTTCTCTTTATATCAAAGTCAAATATTCAGCTTGTTAACAACTAGCTTGGTAATTACGCCTGGATTTTTGCTTAGTATTTGGTCAACATGATCAAAATGATAATATTGTTACAGTAACTGTTCAAAGCCTGGAGAAATCTAGAAGAAGGGGGACATTTTCTATTCAAATATTAAAGATGTGCTATTTTCTTTGTCCCCATGATGCCAGAACAGAATAAGAAGCCCATAGTTATTACACCAATTATGGCAAACAGTAGTTAAAACTATCATAGCTACTGGAGGAAGTCTAAGTTAGACTCAGAGTAACACAGCATTGTGGTCAGACACTACACACCAGGAGAAAACCCACAGGCGCATGGAGAACATGTAAACTTTAAACAAACACAAAAACTTTTTTCTCCCACAGTGCTTTGCAGTTCGACTTTAATACAGCAGAAAGTATTATGGTTTAACTGCATTTTTAATTGTAATGTTTACTATATACAGATGAATACTGGGCAGACTTTAAGGTACATTGTTAGGCTATATCATAAAAAGGCATCAGGCAGTACTTGCAGCAAATGAAAAACATTCATACAGTGAATGTTTTCAGTCCCTCAGAGATCTATATACAAGCTGCTTTTCAAGCAGTTTTGTCATAACATAAACCAGATGCAATTTGGAGGTTGCATTTAACAAAAAAAAAAAAACACCTCATTGGTGCCTCAGTTTTGAAACAGCAAAAATGCCAGCAGTGACTCTCAAAACTGAAGTGAAAAGGAAAATAAGACAGCATGCACTGCTGTTTTAGCTTAATAAATCATTACATGCTAAATAAAGAAATAGTGCTGTTTTGAGTGAGCCGAGCAGCTCTGCTCTGTCTGTAACCTATGCAGAGTGTGTCTGGATCGCAAGAGAATTACTCGCACTCTGTTGTGGTGCGTCCCTTGGCTGTTTGGGCTTGGATATTTCCCAGACAAAAGCCTGTCTAAATAAGATCAATGTGTTTGCGCTTTTCTTCTCAGAACAGAAACTACCTCCCTGGTCCATGACTGTGGCATGTGGAATTAACATGTTTGAGGGTAAAGAAGAAAAGAAAAACATGTTTATCTAAAACCAACACTCCAACAGACCCATTCCTGCATTATTCTGTGTCCATAAACGTATCTTCTTTCTCCAAACAATTGCTATGTTTGTAAAAGTCTGCATCCGAGAGACAGGGATGATTCAGTTAAAATAGTTTTTTTTTTATTTCTTTTTTTATTCTTATTTCCTCAGTCTTGTCAAAGTGACATAATGAGGCCAGCAGAGGAGTAAAATGCTGTCTGATGCCTTTGCAGCTCCATTAAGACAGTGTACCTAATTGTATTGCTGCTAATTACAACATGGCAAACACCAGGTAATAAGAAACCTCCACAATGATTCATTACAGCTGAGGAAGATCACCAGGATTTCTAGCACCTAGCGGGCTTGCTCGCTGCTGTGGTTGTAAACATATAATAGCTTAATGGTGGGACAATTTGGAAGCAGCTGGAGGTAACACTGCCAAGCCAGCTGTTTCGTTTCAAACCGGCAGAGGTGGGGGGGCACTGCAGTCCTCACCCTCAATGCTGCATTAGAGCCTGCCCCGTGGGAGCACACACATGCTTATCCATGCACATGCAACTCCCTTATGCAACTTGATATTAGAAAGACAAAAGTTAAGGGTTTGAAGTCAATTTGTGGTAAATTATGAGAAACAGAAAGCTATGAAAAAACACCATCTTATTGTTTTGCATTCGAGGCAAACCCATAATGCATCAATTATGACTAAAACACATGACAGAAGATGTTTTACTGAAAGTATTAAACCCCAGTGCAGCTACAGAATGCATGTACTCTGCCACAGACCAGACTTCAGATTCAAACGTAAAACTGTGAAACTCTTAGCAGGAGCTACAGCACCCTCTACTGCCACCAGCTGCCATTTCCAGTCTGTGGTCCATGAAAGCATACTCCAGGTTCACAAGAAAAACCTTCAGTCACATTCTAAAACCCACAAGCACAGAGGCTATAATTTTGTGGCTTGAGCAAAGTGATTTACTCATCTGAGGTTTTTCTGCTCCAGCTGATTTCAGGGCCTCAAACTGAATTTGTTGTGTTTGTTGTCTGTCTATGAAAAAATGGGATATAGTACACCATGTGTTAAATTAAGCAAATAGTTGTTGTGTTTTATATTATAGGGTTTTCTTCCTCGTGTTTTCTTTGAAGGCTGGCTTCAGCTGATCACAAAACAACCACCTAGCCGCGTTCCCCCTGCCTGCATGATTCACACTTTGTTACAGACTGTGATTATAAACAATAAAGCTTGTGCAGCTCTGCTTTCAAGTGTGTGGAGAACCACTCAAATTCACTCTCAGCTAAAGCACTTATTGTACACAGTGGAGAATTCCCCCCCCCCACACACACACACCTGTATAAACAAACCCAAAGAATCCTAACACCTATTTTTAATAAAGTGGTTCTGGAAAAGCTCAAGAAGGCAAAAAGTGGAACAGAAATTTCAGATTTAGTTGATTAAACATGTAAAAGCCATGCAAGAGAAGGGACTTTACATTGTCCAAAGAATCAGTCGGCCAAAAAAAAAAAAACAGAGAAAAGTGGAAATGGAAATATTTGATGCCCAAACTCCAACATGGTGAAAGCTTTTACACAGCCATGACATGACAGAGAAATCCCACAGAGCTCTTGGCAGGCTCTTATTTAAAGTCCTCTCATAGATAAATTCTGTGTACATACACATGAGCTCTGTGGATGAAGTAATGCAGTGCAGAGACAGGGGCTGGCAGCTAAACTACCATACCTTCTGCAGCAAGTTTACATAAATACTTTCTTTTTTTTTTCCTGAAGGGGCTTTCCTTCTATTTTGCCAGAGATTGTGAAAAATATGGTAATGTTTGACCCATGAATGTGACAAATAGGAAGCAGACTCTGCTTACACCTGTGAACAATTACAAACAGTGGAATGGAATGTTCCCCCACTGCTACAAGAAATATGCTTTTTGTCCTCTGAAAATAAAAAAAAAAATAAACTGTGGAAATGGTTGTAGTTCATGCTTTAGTGATTTGATGTGGTCAGTATAATCAATCTTGACATCTGTGAAAACTCCAAACATATTCACCTTCTACAGTACTTAGCCATTTCAGCAGGCTGTGTTGAAAACCAAAGTTCATAAGGATCCACTTTGAAACATTACAAGACCATGTGACTGCTTGAAAGGAAAATCTGAAGGAAAAACTAAGGAATCGTGCTCATTATTTCTGCATTGTGAAGCCAGTTGTAGAAAATGTTCTGTTTGGATATGATATATAAACATGTCCAAAGTTGAATGTTGCCAGTTAGCCAAAGCCTTTATTTCACCTTTAGATGAGAATCTGATTTCCCAAAAAGAACGAAGTCAGATTACTAAGAATAATTATAATAAGGTATGTATTTAGACCAACGTTTCAAGCACTTTCTCACTGTCTGGCATTAAATCAGGTTAAACCTTTCGTTTTAGGTCAGTTAGGGTTACCAAAATTTGTCTTATGTGCAAAAAGCCAGAATAACGAGAGGGCATTTTTATAGATGCTTTTTTTTTTAAGTCAGAAGTTTACAAACACTAAGGTAACTGTGCATTTAATTTATTTGGAAAAGCCCAGATGATGATGCCATAGCTTTTTTAGCTTCTGGTTTGTATCATTTGAGTTACTGGAGCATTTGAAAGTTGCACAGTTATTAGCGTTATTGACGTCGGACCACTTTTTTCAGTAACGAGTAATCTAACGCGTTGCTATTTCAAATCCAGTAGTCAGACTACAGTTACTTATCCAAATCACTTTGCGTTACTATCTTTTTTTGGAATTTAATTGTATTTACGCGTTTTGTCGAGTGATCGCCGTTTCTATGCGACAGTGTCAGCAGCGACAAAAATGTAAACAATGGAGGGAGGAGGGAGATGCAAATTTTGTTGGTGGAAAAATAGGAACTATTTTGAGTTTCTGTCGCCAAGTTCGATTATTATAAGCGGCTTTGGGCTTTTTTTTGTTGTTGTTGTTTTTGTTTTTAAAGTCGCTTGCAAATTTAATGAGTCGCGGGCTGCGCTTTTGGGCTCGTTTTTAAACGTGAAGTTGCTCCTTTGGGCTTGGAAATAAGCAGAGACTCATAATAAACCCCAGAATGTGTCTGATATTCATTTAGTTTTAGTCAGGCCTCCCAGGTCCATCTATTCCCGGATGATCCGTCCCGCTGTGTCTTTGATTACCTGTGAATTACGTCGAGCTTCGCGTTGCGCTCCAGAAAATTGTAAACATCGAGACTAATATGAACAGCGAAATAAACGTGAAAACAGCCACGAATGAACGAGTTCATAAAGTTGTGCAACTAAACGCCATTATAATTATTAATATTAAGATAAGTGTCACAAATCTGTGCAGCAGCCATCTGAGCGGAGCCGCAGGAGGAGCGCTGCGCGCTGACACCAAACGCAGGGCCGTAACGCAGAACCTGGAGGCTGGGGGGAGAGGTGGGGCCTTTAAAATCCTTCCTATATACAATAATGGAGCACACAAAAACACACACAAATTACTAACATGTTTTCTTTGTACTGTTGTAACCATTAAATCATCTCTTCTTCAATTCAACCATATAAGTGGAGATACATTGTTGACGTTACCATTATAAACTAGCTTACAGTTAAGTGTTGGCAAAGCTCGATGTAATTTTCACAGGTGGCGGAGCTTTGTTGTCAGCAGCTGCTGAAAGTAACTAAAAAAAGTTACTTTTAATGTAACTTAGTTACTTTCCAAATCAAGTAGTCAGTAATCTAAGTTACTTTTTCAAGGACTAATCAGTAATCCAATTAAAGTTACTTTTTCAAAGCAACTATACCATCACTGCTCATTATCCTCACTGAGAAAAGTCTTGTACCAACATGGCCTGATAGGCTGCTCAGAGAGGAAGAAGTCACAACTCCAACATAAGAAGCCAGATTACAATTTGCAAGTTCAAACAGGGGCAGTGACAAAAGCCTCAATTTTTGGAGACATAATCTTAAAGTCTAATGAAACAAAAATATAAATGCTTGGCCATTGTTTAATTTGGAGCAAAAAGTTAGACCTTCGTAAGCTTGAGAACATCATCCTGACTATGAAGTACGATAGTGGCACCATCATGCTGTGTGAGTATTTTGCTACAAGGGAGATTGGTTCACTTCACAAAAATGTTCACGTTTATGCAGAAGTTTGCAGGGTAAAATTATTTTGTCTGTGAATACCTTCAGCCTCAAGTAAATCCAAGTTGTGATCAATCAGTCTGACTCTTTCATATTAACTTTTATATTCATATTTGTGGTCTGTGGTCATTTTACTCACAAGTCCAAAGCATTGCATTTGGCCTAGTTCAGGGATGCTGAAAATCCCATCTGAAGAATAGCAAATCATCACAGATCATATTTTTTCACTATAATAACTATAACTATCATAATACATAACTTTTTTAAAAGTTTGCCTAATATACAGTTTTTCATTCTACAATGAAAAACTGTTTTCAGCCTAGCAATTATACAGGATAAACTTTAGCTCACGGGCTGAGATGGAACCGAGTGGGCTGCATGGAACTGGTAAGTTTCAGAAATCCTTATCTTTTTAGTCAAAGTTGCAAAACAAAACAGACCAGAAACCCGGAGATCATTCTAAAGCTCTGATCACGGTGACATGGGAGACTCATCTATGGACAGATTGGACTGAGTTTCTACTATGGACAGCAGATTTTATTTGTTCTTTTTCTGCATTTTTTTCTCCTTTTTTTTGTTATTCTTGTGTTGCAATCTGAATCCATGTCTTGCAACTGCCCTGGTAGCTACTGCACATAGCTCATATTAAAAATAAATGCATAAAGAGTGATTGAAAGAAAAAAACCCTTTTGAAACATGAAATAGATGAGAGACTGTTAATGTTCAAGAGGCCATCTGTTGGATTTGTTTGGTTATAAGTACTATATGAAGCTAGTATTTGAGATTTTAAGCACAAGGTCAGAGTGAAGTTTAAAACAAAACCTTCAGAGCTAGGATTTGTTTTCTAAAATGGTGAAATGCAACCTCCAGTTCTCTGAAATGGCAGACCGCATTAAAGTTTCCACAGATTTGAGAACATAAAATAAAATAAACTCAGTTGAGGAATTGCAGTTAAGTTGAAGCTGATAGAATTTTTGTAGTTATTTGGCAGAGAGTCCTAATGACATAGAAGGACACAAAGTGTCAGTCAATGTAAGCAGCAGTGACAGACTCTGAAAACAACGCCCACTGAGGGGGAACAATCAGTGCAACAACTTGCAACCAAGTTTTGAAATACGAACAAAATATCTGTTTGAAAAACCTAGGTTTCACCACATCAAAGGATTTCCTTAGCAGTGTAACTAACTGTGTCTCATTAGGATTTATCTCCCATTTCTAAAAGTAATAATTTTTCAAGCAAAAAACAAAATTTCAGGAGGAATTCTCTATGGACTAGACCTTGCAGTCCAAATTAGGCCTGCTCCATTTTCTTTTTTTTTTTTTTGCAAAAAAGAAAAAAAAGACAGAAAAGAAAACCTGACAAGTTTAAACAAAGCAATTTCAGGCCCAGCTGCACCTGCAGTATTGGTGTCGGGGGTGATGGGGGTTGGGGTGGTGGTGTGGGTCTAGCAGGAAGACAATAATTTGTCTTGTAACAAGACTGAAATGAGCTCAGAGTCCACATGCTGTTGGCTTGGGGGTGGAGGGACACCCAGTGGCAGGCTGGATTTATGAAGCACACCTCAACCACGACAATGTAGCGGATCATTTCTGATAAAAATAATGCTTTAAAAAGCTAATTTTAAAGAACAAAAGCACAAAGAAATACAATGTACACTTAATAATAAATGAAGGGTATGTTTTCATGGCAATTTTTGTAAGTAAAGGCTGGCCCTGGAGCACTCTAGCAAAATAAATGCAAATCAAACCAAATTAATTGATGTCTTTTATCATAATCATAAAACCATATAATGTTGATTACTCATCCAGCTTGTTTTAATTAACTTTGTTTGCTGTAGGGGAAAATCTAAAAACACCCTAGTCTCTTTTGCCAGAAAAAAAAATCTTTATAACATGTCAGAATTTTCACTGTTTGAAAAGATCAATTATATTAAAGAGGATCAGCTTTCACTTTGCTCTTCCGTCTGAGGGTCTGAGGGCTGAGGCTGCTGGGCGATGGCAGCCATCTCTGTGGTGATGTGATCCCCCTTGGGTCTGATTCTCACTCATCGCCTCCTCAGGCAGATACAGGGCACACGCACGTGGACACACACGAACTGACACACACATACACACTGTGACCACAGCTATCCTGGGTCTTTCTTTCCCTTTCCACTCTTATCTCTGGGAGGCTGTTGTCACTCGGTCATTGCTGTGCTGAGAGGAGCTTCAATGGCGTGACCTGATGAGGCTCTGAAAAACAACCCTGAAAGCTCTTAGGTGTCGAGGAGAAGCAGATGGTGACAATGAAGAGGCCCTGGGAGCAGGGGCGGCTCAGCACCTCTTCTGTTCGCTGCTCAAACAAGATCTGAGCACAAAGCACAGTTAATTCTCCAAGCATGGAAGATTTATTTTGATTTACCTTTGAAACTCTATGGGCAGCTCTGCTTTTCAAGCCTGGATGTGAGCATCCATAATTGACGGCTCCTCCTGGGATCATCAAATCCTTGCAAGATGATTGAGTATTGTACAGTTCAGTAACAGACGTTATCAAAATCAATGGCTGTCCAAGTAAATAAGAAACAAAATTATTCTGGATGCAACAAGCAGTTGACAATCTTACATGTTGAGAAATTGTCCCTGGTTTGCTGCATAGAATAGGGAGATCCAGATTTGTTTACTGAACCCTTGTGGAATGAGGTATAAGTTACTCTGTGACTTTTTCTCCTCCTTTAGCTAGAGTGTGTGAGTGCTATCTTTAGGTACTCCAAACTAGGAAATTTGAAGAAATTATGTTTGTGCAAACTCTACTGTGGAAGGATGGGTGCCATTAATGCAAAAACTGTCAAAGACGTACTGTAGCACAGCTTTAACTCAAACTTCTACTCGTGTACTCGCCAGATGGAGTTTTGCTGACTGACAACTTTAACCAAGTAACTGGCACAGGAAAAAAAGAACTGTAGTTTGATTTCACACTGTAGAGCTCAAAGCCAAAAGCACAAGCAATTTTCAATAGTAGAACAAAATCTGACCTTCTGCGTCAGATTTTGTGTTGGGAGATGTCATTGTCAGAACTGTGAGACGCGCGCAGTTTGTGTACACAATCCCTCTGAGCAGAGAACGGAATCATGTTTTCCATTGCTCTACTCTTCTGCCTCCATAGCTGTATCCATGGGAGCACAAATCAGGTCAGAAAAACATATCAGCATGGGAAAAAATTACATTACGTCTGCAGAAAGAAGAAACTATGTTTGAGTGTGATTTTATATGATGTGCATAAACCAAGGCAGTGCAGTATGCTAAAGAGAAGTTAAAGCAAAGAAGTCAGTTAATGTTTGACATTTAGCTGATGCTAAGCTGGTTTGGATAACTTAATCAGTTAAAACCAGTAGTTTAGATTTCTGATTTATTTCTGTGTTTCTTTTTAATAAGGCATCGAACTTCTGAATTAAAAGATCACCCCGGGAAAAATAAAGCCTAAATATTAACACCAGTTGATAATTTTTAATAAAGTGTCTTAGGTTTCACAAAACTCTTATTCATGTTGAGTTTAAGGAATTAAGTTAAATATTTTTCAACTCTGTTCATCGCATTTAAATATTTGCACTTAAAAATTCTCTACATATTGGAACATGCTTTAATATTTAGTTTCATCTGTGGTATTCAGAAAAAAACCACAGCCAGTCTGAGGCTTAATGCAGCTCTATGATCTTTCACTGTACACAAGTTTGAGGCTGGGATTTATCGTGGAGCTGAGAGAGCTCTGGGAACATAGGGTGCTTTGGGGTTATTATTTTCCTATAATCCTGATATTAAGTATTGTGGTATTATTTAAGGACATCTTCACATGCAACATGTTAAAGAATAACTGATTATATCCAACCTGACAAATGTCTCCAATTCTGGAGAAGTATTTTCAAGACATTATGTCAAAGCAGCACTGATTAAAAGAAGATTGAGGGAAAAAAATGCCTTGTAATGACTGACTCACTCACAGTGCACAACAGGCCAATAATTCTCTGACCTACTTTTATACTTTAGTTGCTAAGTCAGATTCTGCTGCCAGTTACTAACTCTAACGTTACTAAATGATGGGGTTGTGATCAGAGGTGACTAGGAGATGACTGAATCTGGTGGGGAATGTCTACCAGAATGGCTTCAGTCTTGAAAGCGTTTAGTTGAAGAAAGTTCTGGCACATCTACACCTGACATACAGCAAGTTGAGTTGGTGACAACATGGTGATTGTGATGTTGAAGACGGAGGTACAGATGAATGAGGAGATCCAGCAGTTATTTTGATATACAACTAAAACTAGAAGGAGATTCCATGACAATGGATAATGGCCAATGGGGGAGGAGGCATAGGATGAAGAGGACAGGCCTGAGAATTGACCTCTGAGGGACCCCCTTAGTGACTTTTCATGAAAGTGATCTAGAATCTCCAATGGAGATGTTTCTGTTCGATTTGTGAAGTAGGATTTGTTAAAGGAAAAAAAAAAATGTATGTCATGGAACATTATGAATGGCTCTGCAATTTAATATGACAGAGTTTTTTGGGTTTTTTTTGTATGTTTTTGTAGCAGTGGTTTGATCATGGCCTTTTTCAAAGAAGAAGGGACTTGAGTGTTTTGGAGGAAGTTGCTTAGAATGAGTTATGAAAGGGACAGCGGCAGAGTAGGTTGTATTCACAAAAGTGGCTGGGAAAGGGTCCAGGAAGCAGGTGGAGTGTTTCATGTTAATGTCCTGTATCTGTTCTTGGGAGAGCAGATACAGGTATTGCAGTTCAGGGCACTTACCTGAACTCCACTATCTGCAGTTCAGGTAGTTCCCCGCAGAAAGAACATTCTGCATTTTTTCTATGCAGAATGAATGCAGAAAGAAGAATCAAAGAAAAATAGGTATATTTCTTTGATTGTCTCTTTTTTGTATCTTTTTTCTCTCTTTCTGTTCCTTTATATAATATAATGTAATATAATAGCCTGAGAGCAGAATTAATGACCAATCAACGCAACTGCTTACACAAATGGATTTCCATCTCCGCCCTGCATAACATGGCTGCATTAAAGTAAAACTAAGCGGCTCAGAAAAGTTATGGATCTGGAACTGTACTATTCTTTGTATGCAATGTCGATCATTACCCTATCATCAGCCTCAATATTCAGTTGCATTTGGTCTGTCACCTTTGGTTAAATTGTTGTCTGAATGAACTTTACAACAGAAATGCAAAATGAGCTTTGCCATTTATTACCAGCACAGCAAATCATACTGTCTAAAGCAAAAAGGTTATTCACGATGTCCCTTATATAGACATTTTGTTGAATAACTTCCAAATGTCATCTTCTGCTCACAAATGTGAAAATCAGCACACATTGCTGAACTTTTCTTCAGCAAATACTTTCCCTTGGAAAAAGCCATTGACAACATCTGCACTGACATCTGGGAAAAGCAGCAAATTTGGCATCTCCAAGCGTGACAAGCATTGATTGTTTTTCAGGCACTTCAGAGCGATGAACAGAGCGCCGAGGCCCCATAACCTCCCAAATCCAGAATTTATGGAGTCCAGCAGCAAGTGGTTCTTATTAGCCATGTCATCTTCTGAACAAATTGCCATACTGGGCTCACAGATGGGGAGTCTAGATGATTTTTGTCTCCTGGCATAATTACTATTATTTGCTGCTTTCACAATGTGTCCACAACATTGTTCCACTTGTTGTTAACAAAACACATGGTATGACGTGACTGTGAATGAAAGGAGGGTTTGCATATTATCACTTCTATGCTTTCCTGATCCCACCTTTTTTTTTTTTTTTTTTTTACAAACAATCCCAAAAGCCCTTGTGTGGTGGAAAAAAAACAGACTACTAATGGCAGGAATCCCCCACCCACTAATGTAAGGGGGAGGGGGAATGCAACTCTGGCTTTAAAAAGCTGTCCAATTTTAACAGTGTTCATCTGGCAACGAGAAGCAAAGAATTATCTGCCAGAAACTGTGGAATAAATTGTGCCGGGGCCTGAAGAGATGAACCGACTGCACCTGGTCTGACACAGCTGCTTAACAAACACAGCACTGCAGCTAGAAGCAGAGGCAGAATTTTTGGGTTCAGGCCTCGAAAGTGTACTGCAGACATAAATAGTCAGCGCGAACTAGTGAGACATTTTTCTTTTTTTCAATCTACAAGAAGAATACAAAAATAATTTACAGTCCTTAAATAGGAGATGAAATGTTTTGATTAAAAGTAAATAATTGCATTAATCATCCAATGTGAAGGCTAACATCCATCCGTCTGTCTATCCTTTCATCCTGTTACAGATGTGGTTTTGCTGATAGCATATTTAATGGTTAATCAGATTTCAGAAGTTGCTTAAGTAGTTTCCACATTTTAAATCAAACAAATTCTCTGAGAAGTGGAAGGTAACAGCTAGTACACTGCCACTTTTAGCTCAGTTTAGCAATTTAAATGGGGTATCATGTAAAATCAACTTTTTTGAGCTTCACATCAGATTATGATAATTTACATGATGGTCATTTACATGTCCTCTATATGATGTGCAGATGATCATTTATACATCATGGGATACCATGCAATGTTCGCTGATATTAACACTGCACAATTTTACCAGAGACCATAATTATGTCTGGTGTTGTTTTGTCCAGTCAGACAGCTTCGTGTTGCTGTGTGCAGTTCTGTTGGGTGAGCATGTGGACTAGGGGTGTTGTAAACAAATATTTTAGTAATTGAGTAATCTATTGATTATTCTTACAATTAATCGGGAAATCAGATAAAAAAAAAGATTAAAAAAAAATTGGTAAATCTAACATAACAGCAATGTTACTATCGCATATCAACATCAGTGCAATTTTTCACATTCGAGCTTCTCTAACAGTTACTTTTCTGTAGTTTAGAAAATTAACTTGCAACAATAATAGCTCATTTGTTAACTTGAAGAAAAGTTATACAAAAATCTGAGATTAATTCAATGTAATAATAAAGAGGCAGGCTCACAATAGCCTATCTATTTGTGAGCAGGCTATTATGAAAAAAATGTCTATACTCCAGCTTTCTGTTTCTGTATTCATCTTCAGTCAGTTTAATAGAGGAACTCTCACCTTGCACAGCCATTATAGCGTTTGTGTTCGTGTTAGCAACGGTATGTGTCTAGTAGGGGCCGTTTAGGACAAAAACTATGTTTTGTCTCTCACACACACAAAATATTAACATTGCACATATATACTATTAAAATGTCACACACAATTTTTTTTCTCACATACATAAAAGACTAAGATTGCACATATAAACTAATAAAATATAGACTCACCTTTTGTATGTATGATAGGGACTCACCTTTTGTATGTGAGAGTGATGTCACGGAAGAGGCGGGGCATCATTTGGAGATCAGATCGCGCATGCGTTGATACGACAATGACGTCAGCTTCATGCTGGATACTAGAGCTCCACGGTGTAAGAAGCGTTTAGCTCAAGGCTAATCCGATTTATGAACGGTAATTTCGTCCAGCCGTTCTCTCCCGCTCCCTCCTCAAGCAATCGGAGGTTCACTCAGGGCTTACTCCGGGGTTAGAGCTGGAGTAAGTGGCGTCAGAGCCGGCTGTAACGCCTTACTCCGGCGTTAGCTCCGGCGTTAGCTCCGCTTCCTCCTCAAGCGCTCGGAGGTTCACTCATGGCTCTGACGCCGGTGTTATCTCAAGGTTGATCCGATTTATGAACGCTAATTTCGGCCAGGGGTTCTCTACTGCTTCACTTAGGCCTTATTCCGGTTTTAAGGCCGCTTACTCCGGCTCTAAAGCCGGTGCTAAGGCTGCTAACTCCGGCTCTAATGCCGGTGCTAAGGCCGCTAACTCCGGCTCTAACGCCGGCTATAAGGCTGGTTCTAAGGCTGCTTACTCCAGCTCTAACGCAGGAATAAGTCCTAAGTGAACCGCCGAGCGCTTGAGGAGGGGTTGGTAGAGAACGGCTGGCCGAAATTAGTGTTCATAAATCGGATTAGCCTTGAGCTAAACGCCCCTTACACCAACTTGAAGCTAATATCCAACTTGAAGCTGACGTCATTGTCGTATCAACGCATGCGCGATCTGATCTCCAAATGATGCCCCGCCTCTTCCGTGACATCACTCTCACGCAAACATTGAGTCCCTATCACACATAGAAAAGGTGAGTTTATATTTTATTAGTTTATATGTGCAATCTTAGTCTTTTATGTATGCGTGTGAGAAAAATTGCATATGTGTGACATTT
>CAEGAE010049231.1:0-38355 GCA_903067095.1 Girardinus metallicus
ATCTACTGTGGGAGTGATAATCAGAAAATGGAAGACCTACAAGACCACTGCTAATCTCCCTCCATCAGGGGCTCCACTCAAGATCTCAGCCCGTGGGGTCAGAATGATCACAAGAATGGTGAGCAAAAATCCCAGAACCACACAGGGGGACCTAGTGAATGACCTGCAGAAAGCTGGGATCAAAGTTACAAAGGCTACCGTCAGTAACACACTACGCCGCCAGGGACTCAGAGATGAAAGTCCGTGTTGCCACCTCCAGAACCAGAACATCACTGCTTTAGAGGAGATCTGCTTGGAGGAATGGGCCAACCTTGTGAAAACTTACAGAAACCCTTTGACCTCTGTCATTGCCAACAAAGGATATATTACAAAGTATTGAGATGAACTTTTGTCATTGACCAAATTGCAGTAAAAATGTTATATATAACATTAGGTTGTTATTCTGATCTTGAGAATTGAATTAAAGTAAAAAACTGAAAAGTCAGCAGGTAAGTAAACCACTGACTGCTGTCACTGGATGTTGACAGATACCTGACTGTTAGCTGGCTGGATGTGTATCCTACTGAAGGTCATATCCTCCAGTCTGGCTGGTTACAGTAACAAGAGATCAACTTCAATTACACATTAACATTTCATCTTCAGGCATATAAGATAAGATCATTAATTATTCTCCCTTAGGATAAATCTGTCTAGGAAGCAGGGGCAAAAACTGCAGTACAACAATAAGAACAGCACGTCCAAAAAGGACAATAGCCGTAAATAAATACATAAAAGCAAAAAATACATAAAAACACAAATGTCAGATCGGCAGTGTTTCCCCATAACCATTTCCATTCACATACATGCTACATGCTACTCTTGATCACCGTCTGGGCCTCCTGTTAGTTTGTTTGTTTTAGAGAGAGATACAAAGAATGTTTCAGACGGTTATATTTACATAAAGGAACCCTGAACCTTCTCTGTGAATTTAATCATGCAAATTGCTCTTTAAACCCTTTTGCTCATACAGCATTTTATGAAAGATCATTTTTATTTTTGCAGCATCAGGTCTCTGCATTTGTCAACACTTTCATTTGACAAATGAAAGTGTTGTCAAACTGTTGGAAAAGCTTGTATGTGAGACACTGCAGCCTGTGATCAACAGCAGTAACATGAGTACCATCTGATAAATATTTGACTGACTTCCTGTGGGAAGTCTGTGAACTCTGCCACTGCAGCTCCACCTCCCCCTCCCCACCAGCTTTCCTCCATCCACATCACCATATTTTGTCATCTGAATGACACTGAGTTTAACGTCTATTCTTAGCAACACACTTTTATGGCCAACAGATCAAATTCACAGTAACTGAGGGCAAATATGAACGAAGAAGACTAAATGATTGAGTTAAATCTAGAGTTGTTTCAGCTCTCTGCGGCTAATCCAGAATTCAGCAAGGAAAACAGAGGTCACATTTGTCCTGTTTTGAAGCCTCTGCACTGGTTACAGCATCCAGTGACCTTTACAGTCATCCGTTATCTTAGTCTTATACAGTTATGCGATTTATGTTTACTGTACAAAGCATCCTGATCTATCAGGTTTTCTGAAAGAGACATTTTAATAACAAACCCAACAGTGAGTCAGTGTTTTCATATCACAGCCCTGACCAGCAGGTCCAGTCAGCAGGTCAACCTTCCTCTTCCTGAAGAGCAGACAGCAGCACAAACCATGAATGTTTTATAAGGGGAACTAAACGCTTTCTGTTGGTTTGGGAGTTAGAGTTTTTGTAATTAAACTCAACTAATTTCATTTTAACTGTATATCTGCAGGACTGCACAGTGGTGCAGTTGGTAGCACTGTTGCCTTGCAGCAAAAAGGTCCTTGGTTCGATTCCCGGCCCGGGGTCTTTCTGCACGTAGTTTGTGTATGCGTAGGTTCTGGGTACTCCAGCTTCCTCCTGTCAGCTTAATTGGCCTCTCTAAATTCTCCCTAGGTGTGAGTGTCTCTGTGTTGCCCTGCGACAAACTGGCGACCTGTCCAGGGTGACCCCGCCTCTCGCCCGGAACGTTAGCTGGAGATAGGCACCAGCAGCCTTCCTGACCCCAATAGGACAAGGGTGTTAGAAGACGGTTGGATGGATGTATATGTTTTTTTTATCATTTCATTTTCAGATACTTCTGCGCTTTGCGCATTTCTCTTAATACATGCAATAGTTCCAGTTGCAACCTTTGTATTTTTGTTTTTCTGGCAGGCCTGCAAATCTGACGCACAAACAACATCCTGGAACAGGACTGAAGGGATGAGGAAGCCGATTCTCTTGGCCCACTGGCTGTTCATTTTTGCTTTGTAAAATAGCTTGATGGAACACTGAAAAAGACTATTGTTGTAATCAAGTTGTGATAAAAGGAGTTAGCCTTCCAACGAAGCTGGAATCAATCTGATGGCTGAACAATAACAGATTAAAGACAACAAATACTTTTTGTTCTGGAGCTCATATATCTATTTATTCAATAATTTAGCCGCAAAAAGGCTTTTTAAATTGAAAATGTAGCTTATTTTGTTAATAGCCTATTTTAGTTTTCGATTAAAATATGATTAATTTCAGACCCTCCAGTTAACTTGATTAAAAATGGTGATTTAGTAACAATCTAATTCATGATTAGCTTTCATTTGGCAGGTTTGCTGTCAGCTGATGCCTGTTCTTCTGTTGGAAACAAACTGTTCTGTAAGACACGTGTTCATTTCGCTGACAACCATGAGTACTTATGAGGTTATTCGAACAGCCGTTAACGTTTTATCAGCCAGAAGCAAATAATCGTAACATATTTGCCCTGAGTGAGATGATCAGTTATAAACAAAGCCGAATCTACCAGTCAGGTCAGTCTGTCCGGTAATGACTTTGGTATTAGATAATAAAATAAGCACAAGCTGCAAAATAAGCACAACCCCGCTCTCGCGGGGTTTACTTCCTCCTTAGGCATCCATAAAAAGTCCCAGGTCCTTCCAGCCGTACACCATCACCTTTTCACCGCATCATCACCCCGCCCGGCGCCTGGTCCACTCGACCCCCAGGGGCTATGAGCCGGTGATACCGCGGCCCAGGCTCTGAAGGTTAATGACTTGATGAAGCAGTTTATCGGGACAGAGACGGAGCTGCTTACCTGTCACTCAGGCCGGGCTGGCCGCTCCCCTCCTCTCCGCTGCAGGGATGCTGCCCATGGCTGCAGCCTCTGCCTGCGCGGAGGCAGGGAGCCGCGGCTGTGCGTCTGCTGGGGAGGAGAGGGGGGCAGGAAGCGGGGAGGCATCTGGATGTGTGCTCCGGGCTGCTCTCGCTGCGGACCTGCGGATCCAGACGGAGTCGGCCAGGCTGCAGCTTCGCTTCAGATCTGCTGCGGTCTGGGCTTTTATAAATAGACTGCTCCCTCCCCTCGGCTGCTCAGGGCTCCGCTCCTGCGTGGAAAACAGAAGGTAATTAATTGATTGGCTCATGCATCAGAGTCATTCCCAGGTCGATTTAATAACATAATATCTGGGAATCTTTGGAATGTGATACCTCAATATTTCCTAGAGATGTCAAATATAGTTTTCTAATTATTATTATTAGAAGATAAACCAACAGCTGGGATTCTTAGTATTGTAAAGCCAATGTCACTTGAAGGTTTCATTGCTTAACAGTAACCTAAAAAAATTCAATGAGCTTGATGTTTTTATTTCTTGCAAGGTTTTTTGCAGTTGATTTCTTATGGGTCAGAGTTTCACGATGTGATGCTGAGGAGTTGCCTGCTAGAATGCAGCTTCTGCAGGTTAACATATTCTTTCCTTGCATGCATGAGGCTGCACAATATCAGAAAATCTTCTGATGCCAATATCATATTTTCTTCTTCCCTTCCCTCTGCTTATGATATGTAATTTTATCACTCTGTGACCTTCAGTGTTTTGGGCAAGGTCATCTGTGTCCAATGTGACACTTTCTTCAACTGGCTACATATCGCATTTGTATGTCAAAGGCAAATTCATAACAATACAATTCAATTCAGTTTATTTATATCACACCAACTTACAACAAATGTTGTCTCCAGAAAGTTTACAAAAAATGTCATTTCAGTTCAATCAAACATACATCCCAAATGATCCCAGTTATCAGAGTTATTATCATTAAGCTCAGTTTATTTTTCAGATTAGTTTAAAAAGTTTCTATCTAAGATTGCATGGAGTCATTGCCTTGTAGCAGCAGCCAGTGTTCCTGGACCAACATGTGGCAACAATTGCTTAAGTGCTGTGTCATTCACTTTACAGCAATCCCTTAAACTGAGCATCCATGTAACAACAGTGGAGAGGAAAAACTCCCCTTTAACAGGAAGAAAGCTCCAACAGAACCAGAACATGGCTCAGTACAAGCAGCCATCTGCCACAACTGACTGGGGGGTTTGAGAAGACAGAGCAGAGACACAAAAAAGAAACGGATGAACTAAGAGGAGCTTGTTCATGAAAAGTAAAAAGTTAATAGCAGTAGTTGTTGGCAGCATTCTCTGAGCTGATGCTGTCCTACAGGAAGCCAAACGGAAACCACAGGTGCAGCTTCTATTTAGGAAAAAGTAACTGAGAGAATACAAAAAGTTAAAAGCTGAAACAACAGTAAATAATGCAAGTTGAAGAGTAAGAAGAATGTGAGAAAAAAGTGGTCAGATTGTCCTCCAGCTGCCGTCTACAGCAGGTGTTCCACCGAATGGAACAAAGCAGATTCTTGATCCACTGGACTGATATGTTCATCATTGTGTTGGGAAGACATTTAACAGGAAGAGGAGGACTGAGATCTTCAATGGATAAGGCTTTCTTCTTGTGTCTCTCCTCAAAAATGTCGATACTCCTCTAAATCGTCCTGTCAGTCAGACTGCAGATGTGATGCCAGGATGTAACACAGCTGGTCTCAAAGCTTTAAAGTACTCCCAATAAAACATGTTGAGGACTCAGGGGAGGGTTCACATGCACTCCAGTGTCCTGAGGTAGTTCATCCTCCACAAAGTTTTCTTGAGCAGATGTGTACTGGTTGGAGCGTGACTGAGCACTTCAGTGATACAGACTAAGAAGTGTACTCCCTCTGACCCTCTCAACAGAAGGACAAACAGATCAGTGTGGTGAGTCTCATGGAAATCAGTAATCCCCAGGGAGAGGAATGAACTGAGTCTGGAAACTCCAGTTTTTGTGTTGTTTTTCCTGGGCCTGTCTCTGGAGAGTGGATCGGCTCCCACAGGGAAAGCTGAAGATTAGCTTGTTTATTCTACTCAGAGTCCCACTCTGTGACATGGTTCATGTGGATGCAACCAGAAACAGAGTCAATATGACTGACCAAGGCCACTGATGGCCTTCCATTATTTATTTATGTTATTTTATTTTTTTCAGGCATGCTGCTCCACAACTTTTACTGGCTTCGTCTGGCCTCCTCTATGAACATGTTTTGCGAGTGTTGCTACATCTAATAAATATTAATGCATGTCATAATGACACTTTAATTACAATAAATAATAAAATGTGCCATTGATTTGAGTTAAAAGTTCTTCATCCCAATAACAATCAGTTATCCAGTTTATATAATGCTTTTATTATGTTGCATTTTGTGACTTTAATTGATTTTTCAGGCTGTCTGTGTATTTCTGCAGTTATTCTTATCTTTGCCAGTCATACTTCTCGTTAAAAAAAAAACTTTATTAGAGATACAAAAAACAGTATGACAAGGAACACTTCACAGATAAACTAAGCAAAAAAAAAACTCTGACAATACAAAAGAAACAACAGTGTGAAAAAAATAAACAGAAATCATCCACAAGGCTAGAGGAATTTAAATTCTAACATTAAATAATTATTATATTAGCATAACGTTTGGACATTTGTACAAATCAGCATTAAGACAGCTGTCCTTATTTTTTTTTCTAAACTTATACAATTTGTCCCTTTTATTTTGAGAAGTTGAACCGGAAGTAATAACTAACCGGAGGTAGCTAACTAGCTCCGGTGTTTGTTGTTGTTGTCGCTGCCGGCTAGAATAGCTGGTATTTTCAGTTTGGTTGAGGTTGACAGGTTAGTGGTGAGCTGTGCGCAGAAGAGGAGTTAATCGACAACAGAACCGGACAGCTTTCGGTTAGAAGTGCGTGGAGGCTCAGTGGCCTCGCCCAGCAGTAGCTAGCTAGCTCGTAGCTAGCTCCTAGCTTCTCTGTTTCAGTCCATGAAGTGCAGCCTGAGCCTGCTGCGCTGCTGTCAGCAAGTCGCCTAAAGAGATGTCACTGAGGTATTCTACTCCAAACCTTCTTGATCTCGTTTAGGATAAGGATTTTTTTTCTTATACAGAATGACCAAACGTTACGTGTTAGCCTAGCCCTGATATCTTCTTAGTTCCGCTTTCGCCTTAAGATTTGAGCTTCTGCACAACTGGATTATCTATATTATCTAAAATCCCCGCTGGCAGCCTCTCTGTGGAGGTCCTGCAGGTTTCCGTGTCGCTGTCACATGAATTGTAACCCGGGCTGGGCTTCGGGCTGGACCAGGTAAACAGTCCTGTCACTGTTAGCCTCTCAGTCTTGTGACCTCCTGTTCACAAACTGCTTATGCTGCTGTTCGACTGGACTTTTCTTCTCTCGGCTATATTCCGATATTTCATTGATTTGACTCCATCCAATATCGTTTTTCAGTCAAAAATGTTTATTTTTGTGTTATTCATCAAACTTTTGGAAAATTAGTATGCAAAATTTGTAAATAACTCATTTTAAAATGAATGAATGTAAAAAGTGTTTATTCCCTTGAAACGTTTTTGTAACGATCTGTGTTAATTTACCTGCCTGTTTACTGTTAGAATAAATGACGCGTAATTATCTTGTAACAGTTCCTTTATTTAGCCAATCTCGCATTAGTTCATGCAGGATATATGTATTTTTTATCCATATCTATTAAAATCACATTGAAGAATATTCTAAGTTTGCACATACCCATTTCATAACAGTAGATATTTTCAATATAGTTGAAAACCTTCTGCTTGCTTTATGAAGTAACCAGTTATTAAATCCAGCATGGGTTTGTTGGATCAAAGTATAAGAATGATAAAAAGATGTAATGCATCATACTCTGATTATGTTTATATTATTATCTGAAATTCTCAAAAGTTCATCCAGTAATAACAAATAATAAGAATTGTGACTAGGGGTGCATTGATTGCACTTTTTTTTGTCTGAAATTCTGTTAAATATTGTAAGAAAGTTGCTGAGTTGGTAACAGTGGGGTGACTATTGCTAACTGCAGACAAGCAGACATGACCTGGTGGGTGGTCAGAATCCTAAAGACTGAGTGTCAGCCTCCTTGTAGTGACGTGTTGCTCCTCATCAGGTCTGCCTGCTGAACCATCGTGATGACAGGATCCCAGTGGGAGCTTCCCCCAGAGCTATGCTGCCGGCCCATGGCTTTTGTGGCGCTAACCGGTCTGGATGTGGTGTACAACGCGGTGCATCGCGCTATCTGGGACGCTTTCTGTGCCAACCGGCGCGCTGACAGAGTCCCCATCTCTTTCAAGGTTCTCCCAGGAGATCATGAGTATCCCAAATGCCGCACTAAGGTGAGAAGCGGCTTCAGAGATGTGTTTAGTGACATATGGAGGAGCCTACCTTTCTGACCTCTGATCAGGAAGCTTTTAACCAAGGTTAGATTAGTGATGTGCTTTCAGGTAGATAGATTTAAGCAGATATGCTTAATGGTGGCAGCATGTTGGAGTAGCTCTCTTATGTTAGTTCTGATTAGTACTTTTTCTAGAATTTGTTCATTCGCTTTTGGGTTGAGGAGTTGCTGTTTGGTTTTGGACGATGTGCAGCTGGAGGGAATTTTGCTATTAGTTTCACTTTTCAGTGGTTGCTATGATGTGTAACCTTGGCAACAAACTACTGTTTTTACAACTTGGAGTAGCTGATTAGTATCTTGAAAACCCAAATAGTACCTGATCTATAACAACTGATGGAATCATCCAGGATATGTTAATGTGAAATATGATCTGCTCCCAAATATTTAGCTATTAGCATGTTAGCAACAATCTTCAGTCAGAAACTTCTTCATATCTGTTGCAAGACTGACTGCTGCTGGAGATCTTTCCTTCCCACAACTTCACCATCCATAATGACTCTAAAATACTAGGATAAAGAGAGTTAGAGCAACATTTAATTTACCTTTGGGTAATAAAGAGTTTTTGACTTGAATTGGCTCGAATATCTCAAAATTATAAATACTTTTCTATATATGATCTTTCTACCTCACTAGCAGTACTTTAACACTTGCTGATGACTGCATCAATGTTTAAAAACGGCCATAAAAAAAAAAAGGAATACCATTTTTTTTTCTTTTTAGTTGAATATTTTGTCTTGTGTGCTCAGCGAACGTCGTATGAGTGGTACATCCCAAAAGGCATCGTGAAGACCGGCTGGATGAACAAACACCTGAACCTGGTCCCTGCCCTGGTGGTTCTGTTCTACGAGCTGGACTGGGACGACCCGCAGTGGAAGGAGAAGCAGTCGGAATGTGCGACTAAAGTGGAAATTGTCAGGTGGGGAGGCATGGTTATTACTGTGCTCAGGTTACATTAGCACTGTCTGATCCACGCTAACATGCAGTATGAGTTAGCTTAGCTGTGTGGCTAGCAAAGCGGGTTTTAACCAAACTGGAACTGGTTCTGTTTGGCTGTAGGACCAGTCTGCAGGGCAGAAACACCAAAGTGGCGGTGGTTTTAATCCAAAAGAAAACTCCTCTACCTCCAGGTAAAACACAATGTCTCGCAAAAGTAATCACACCCTTTGAAGTTTTTTTCTCCTTTTTTTAAGGGTGTGTGTATTGATTGGGATCTCTTGTAGAAACCCAGCAGAACGGTTGGGAAGTGGATGTGCTGTGTTTGTGTGTATGTGTGAAGCTGATTACCTTTGTATTTTTCCAGCATTCCATGTGATTCCTGTCTGAACCTCTCCTATTCTCCCAAACAGGAAAAGGAATTAGACCAGAGGACACGTACTTATACTTATCTACCAACCCTGAATAGAAATATCTAGTTTATTTACTCTGGATCAACATTATTAGTTTTTTTTCGTTTTCTCTTTCCTTTGGTTTGTTATTTTGTTTGTATTTCCTTTTAATTCCTGTAAAGCACTTTGAATTGCCTTGTTGCTGAAAATGTGCTATCTAAATAAAATGACCTTTACCCCTTACCTCTGAATCTTGTGTGTGTTGACAGGAGAGGACCTGGTGGCGTCAGAGAGAGCCTCAGCTCTCTGTAGCTCCTGTGACCTGTCTGGGAAGAGCCTGTTTGTCCTGCCTCACACTGACCACCTGGTGGGCTACATCATAAGGTACAGGAAGCGCCTGCAGCTGGGTGGGTCTGATTGGCTGGAGTGTAAGCTCAGCTTCCTGTCTGTTGGTGTCACCTCTAAGGTTGGAGAACGCCTTCTATGAGCACGCTCAGACCTACTACTACACAGAGATCCGTCGGGTCAAATCCCACAAGGAGTTCCTCAACAAGACCACCCACCAGGTAGGCCTGGCTCCTGACACCCTGCTCTGCCACGTTACAACCACAGACCTGACAGAACCAGCCGTCTGGGAAAGGGGGGTGAGGGGTGTTAGTTTTCAGGTTTGAAGAAAATAAAAGTAGGGAAAAATATTGATGTTTCCAAACTTTATTCCCTTTGTTGTGAAAATGCTGTATCCTCTTCTGCATCTTTCCTTCCCTTCTTTCCTTACAGTTATCAGTAAAGTCAGCTACTGTACAGACATCTGCCATATTTTCATAGTGAACAGTATTTAATGCTTTAAAACGAACATGAATTGCTTGAACTGGTCTAATGTGGACAAACTCAGGATAAACTGTCTCAGTGACGTATCATGCTGAAGTGGACAGAAAATGAAACATGGGTTTTCTTTTTGTTTTTTAAATCAATAAAGTGAACAGTGTTCAGTGTGTTATCATGCACAAATAATGCTCCTCTCTCTCTCGCTGTGTGTGTGTTTCCTCCTGGTGTTGCTCATGGCAGCTGCTGTTTGTCAGACATCAGTTTAAAATGGCTTTCCTCAGTGAACTGAAGCAGGACACCCAGAATGCTCTCAAGTAAGTTCAATTCATGACATTTAAACCCTTTTAAATATTTCTGCTGTTTGAAGGGGGAAACAAGACTTATCTAAGATAATCATGTAACACTGCTGTGAGCTAGAGCTACTCAGAAGTGACTCATTTGTCTCTGTGGCTGCAGATACTACAGAGCTGCTTACAGCCTAGTGCATGAGCTCAGAGCGCATGAGACCAACATGCTGGAGATCAAGACCATGGCAGGATTCATCAACTACAAGGTCCAGTCCAGCTCCTCTGAGTCCAGATGCATCATTAGACTGTCTGAGCGGATCGGTTCAGTTTGATGACTGGGGACCCCCAGTGTTTCATGCTTCTTTGTGTGTGCGTGTGTGTGTGTGTGTAACCTCTGCAGATCTGCCGCCTGTGTTTCCAGCACAACACTCCTCTAGACGCCATAGCTCAGTTCAGGAAGCACATCGACCTGTGTAAGAAGAAGATCGGCTGCGCTGAGCTGGCCTTCGAGCATTCTGCATGGATGTCCAAACAGTGAGATGCACACGCTGCAATTAAACACATCACTATGAAAGCTAAGGCACCATCAGGAGAGGGAAACCTGTGCAGTGTATTTAGGAGTGTTAGTTTGATAATTACTAACAGTGTAATATGTCACACTTTTGCACATCTCAGGATGTTTTCGCCCCATTTTAGAATCTGGCAACAACATGACTGTTTCCTGCAAGCTTAGAACTTTATCTGGAAAATATGTCGTTGAAGTGTTTGGGAGTGGGAGTGGATGTACACAGTGAACAAGTAGTTGCTTTTTTCATTTATCATATGATTAATGGATTTCTTGCTTATTGCGGCTTAAAGGCACCAGATGACTCAGTCTTAGTGCAAAGGCCTAAAACAAGCTCCTAATATATTCTGCTAAAAAGTCTCTTGTAAGTTAGTTTACTCTTATTTCATGTGTACTAAGATATTTGCAGTAGAAATTAGACCAAAAATACTTGATAAGATTTTGTGTTTTTGCAGTGTGTCCTACATATTCTATTAGGAAAAAAAAAACAACTTATATATTTCTGTCATAGATGCGTATCGGAAAGCCTTGCGTGCGTGTGTGTGTCTGTGTGTGAGCCTTAATGAGGTCAGAAAGATGCCATGGGAGAGCGAACCACTGACTGGTATCAGAGTCAAAGACCTAATGAGTCCTGAAGCCAGACGGTGCTGTAAACATGTGCAGGCTGTGCATCAGGCCTCAGACAGTGTGTTGCTCTCCCCCAGGTTCCAGTCTTTTGGCGAGTTGTTTGATGAGGCCATAAAGTTGGGACTGACCGCCATCCAGACTCAGAACCCGGGTTTCTACTACCAGCAGGCCGCTTGTTACAGCCAGGACAGGAAGCAGATGGCCCAGCAGCTCTGTCAGGTCGGTACACACATAGCCGGGTGTTTTCAAATACAAATATATCCTCCACGTCATTCTAAAAAAATAACATTGTGCACACCAGATTGATTTCAGAAAAGTTTTCACCCTCATGGACCCGCACAAATCCATTCTTGAGGGTTGTTATAAACATGCCACACCCATAGGGGGCAGTGTAGCGCAAAACTAAAACCTGTCAGCCAATCAGAATGCTTCAAAACAACCACAACTTTCTGACAGGAGTTAAATATGGCACCAGTTAAACCTGTGGATCCATGTGGTCTAGAAATCAGGTCAAAGCAAGTATGTGGATATATTGGCGCACTAGTTGTTGCAGACTGTAATGCCCGGAACCCTAAGACTCAGTTTTCCCATTTTGGCACGCAAACACAAATAGAATTTCCTCTTTGTTCAGAGTTTTTATAAATAATAGGTTTTATTGATATTAAATTGAGTTTTTGTGTGGATGAAAGGGCAAAACGCATAAAAAAGTATTAGTTTTCCCAGATATGTATTTACTAGGCCTAAGTCCACCTAGAGGAGGCGTGTCCAAAGTGTGGCATTTTTAATTTAAAGAAAATACTACACTGCCTGTAGTTTAATTTTGCCAGTGTTGGCCCCCAGGGCAAAACGTTTGAACACGTTTGACCTGAGGGTTTCACTGTTGGTTTCTGCAGGCGGAGACGAACTATCCTTCCCCAGATCCCCTGGACACCCAGAGTGGAGGACTGGACTTCTATGGACAGAGACCTTGGAGACAAGGACACCAGAGTATGTTTTTTGTTTTTAACCTGAAATACTAAATTAGACCTGAAGCAGACCTGGATCAGATCCTCACAACATGTCCTACACACACACACTCATTCACACGCACACACACACACGCAAACACATGGAGACTTTTAGTCTAACATCATCTGTGGCATATTTTGATGATAAGAGTTGGAACAATATTAATTTATCTTTAGAATGAATAAAGTATTTCTGAATTGAAAACTTTGAAAGTTGTTGATTCAGATCACTTTGAAGGTCTTCAGTCAATAAAAAAACAATTGAAAGTAAAGTTTTCCACTTGATTAAGAAGCTAACACAGAGTTTGAATGAAAGGCCTTGTGAACTCACACCATTGTTGTGATTTCTAGGTATTGATCCAACAGATCCAGAGAAGGAGAAGCTGGGGATCCTGGCTCTGCAGATTAAGGAGAGAGATGTCCCACACTCTGTAAGAAAACTCCCATCTGGGTTTATGGAAGCTGCTCTTCATCAGAGTCACAACTCCACAAGTTGTTTGATAAAATCTAGTCAGATATTTGTCTAACAGGTTTCAAAAATCAGCACTGAATCCACAGACATTATTTATGAAACATAAGTGAAGTGAAATTATTTGAGTCATCAATGCAAATCTATTCACTAATTAGTTGTTACAAAACCCCCTCAAAACTCCTGCATGTGTGAAACAGCAGAATTTAAAACATGTTCTTTCTTTTTACCACATCTGTATATCTATCTAGAAAAAGCATTTCCTGCTAAAATGCAGTGTGAATGCATTTTGCTGAGAACTGCTGAAGTTCAAAACATTTTCTGAAAATGCAATAAATAAGCAGAAGCAGATGGAAAAACCTTAAATGGCTGTAAAAACCCAGTGGGTGATGATGAGCATCATCCACTGGATCTCCTGCAGCATGTGTTCTGAAGCCCAGTCCTGGTTCCAGGTAGCTTCTGATTTAAAGAACGGTTGTGAATATCACCTGCTGCTCCGGTCTGCTGAAGTAAAACCCACTGTGTTTGCATCTGCCTTCACAGGAGATGATAATAACACTTCTCAGTAATGCTGTGGCCCAGTTCAAGAAGTACAAGTGCCCTCGAATGAAGAGTCACCTCAGTAAGTGTTTCTCTTCTCCATTCCTAACAGCACCGTATATCAGCACTGACGTCGGTATCAAACATTATCAGTAATTTTTTAACGTATCGGTCTGATAAATAAAACCGAGCTGATATGAACAATATTTTTTTTCTTCTTGTTGCCGTTTGTTTCTGGAGAGGGAAAGATGGAGGTTGGTCATGTGACAGTGATGCAGCAAAGGATTGTGGGGAAGCAGAGAAGCAGTATTGAAGTCAGGAGTATGCTTGTGTTTTTCAGGGTATTGAAAGGGTAGTGGTCATGACGAATCGATTATTGAAATAACCGTCAACTAATTCAGGAATCGATTAATTGCTGACAGAAGTAAAAAGACTCAAAACGCACCTAAGAACGACATTCTTAGAGCAGTAATAAAGCCAAAAATGTGCAAAAAAATTCCATATTTTGCATTTAAAAAAAAAAATCTTTTTCTGTAAATCTGTTTTACTCAGATCTCTTCATGTGGCATTTTTAGCTCCATCTGGGTCAAATTAACCTAACCCTAACAAAACAAACTTATTTAGCACCTTTTCTGTCCACTTATTAATCCAAATAATAATCCCGAGATCATCCCTATTGATGGGAAGTCGAGCAGAAAGTGCTGAGCTTTTCACATGTTGATGTTAGAAGGATTTTCTAGCTGCAGATTGATTGTTTGCTGAAACTGATGAAACATTCTCTAAAATACTGCTGTTATTGCATTTTAGGCAATAACATGTTTGCTTTCTTGAATAAAAAAAAATTGAGTTATTTGCTTTTTTGAATGTATTTCTAATATTATTCTAATATTTCTAATATTGTATAAAAGGCTTAAATGAATCTGCAAAATGTGCCAAATTTCTATTTGATTACTCAGTTACTGGTAATTACCAGAATAATTCATATTATTAATTCATAGTATTTGATAACTAAACTAATCGTTAGTTGCAACCTTAAAATATATATCATGTCGTAAATATTGTTTATTGGTCTTAACAGCAATGTTGATATTGGTTATTGATATCGGTCCAAATTTTCAAATTGGTGCATCTCTACTTACTGACATATGCAGATCATGACTCTTGTTGACCCTGTTGTGTCTAAGCTTTAGTTTGTTTCTCCTTTGCAGTGGTGCAGATGGGAGAGGAATACTACCATGCTAAAGACTACACCAAAGCCTTAAAGTGAGCCCCGTGCTGCACGTCTTCCACTGTTAGCTTGTCAGGGAGGAGCTGCTACATGCTACATGCTACGTGCTACATGCTCTGTGTTTGTGTTTGGTCAGGCTGCTGGACTACGTGATGTGTGACTATCGCACAGAGCGCTGGTGGCCTCTGCTGACGGCCATATTGACCACAGCTCTGCACTGTGCTTATCTGATGGCCAGTGTCAAAGACTACGTCATCTACTGCATGGAGCTGCTGGGCAGAGGTACCACGACCCCCAGTCACCCTTACAGATAACACTGGAGGGTTTTACTGAAACCCACAACTGGATCTAAGTTTGACTACTTCTGTTTCGTCCTTCAGCATCTACCCTGAAAGAAGAGCAGAAATCAAGGATAGAGAAGAACCTCTTTAAAGTTTTAATGGTAAGACCAAAGGAATAGACCAGAATCTCCTCTATTAAAGGGGCAGGATCATGTAAAATCAACTTTTATGAGCCTTAGATCATGTTATAATATTATTTCCTCTTCAAAAACATACCTGGAATGTTGCCTTGATTCTTTCATGCATGTTTGAGAAATCATTTAATCTCCATGGCAACCATTCAGCTGTGCTAAATGCCTGGGTGGACCTAGTGCCGCCTTCAAGGCACAGCTCTTCCTCAGAGCGTCTCCCCTTCACAACCCCTTCAGACTAGCCAGCAGCAATTAGCAAACACCTGCTAAGCTCATTATAAGGGACACTTCTCAGTGCAACTCTGATTTAACATTGTTAAAGGGTTAATAGTTGTGATGACTTCTTGAAGGCAGAGTTTCAGAAAGAACAGCAGTTTTTAAAGAGACAGAGGCCCAATTTCAAGTTGTTAAATCAGTAAGTAAAATTTCTTTTCAGTCTTACTTGATATATATAATATTTTTATTGTATTTATTTTTAACTGAAGGTAGCAGTTACTTTATTTTGCTATAAAATGGCACTATATGCTTGGAAAAAGTAAACACTGCCCCTTAAAAATAACTTAGCCACTGAGTGCTAACAGACATGGAGTGCTAACCAGCCCACAATGCACCAGGTGTTCATATTGTGTCCTCCTGTTTGCAGAACAACGTTCCAGAGGCTGAGTCTGAATGTGATCAATCTTCAGTCGGTGCTGCCAGGTCACTGTGGACCGACCGCATGGCTTTGTCTGGATCCAATGAGCTGACGGTGGAAATGCAGGACTACATCCCATTCAGTTAGTAAACACACACACAACCGTTTATTTCCAGCATCTGCTTGTCTTCAAAGCCTTGGGATCTTCAGTGTTTAAATTTTTAAACTTCTCTGGAAGAGAGGCAATGGACCAAAAACTCTAGAAATGTCCAGTTTTATCATAGGACCTGAAACAATCAGTACCGCAGTTGAGCTTGTTGTAATTAAAAGGAAAAAGACCAGTAGGTTTCGGTTTGGCTCAGAATCATCAGCCCTAGTTCTAAGAGGTATGAATATGTTTGAGCCGCTCTATAAGTCCGGCTCTCTGTAAGCAACATATAAGGAAGCTCAGTATTTCACGTGTTAATTTTCTTTCACTCACCTCAGTCCAATGCAAAGCCCGGTTCCAATCACCCAGCTTCCATGTGGACCAGCCCGTCCAGCTGCAGGTGTTCCTCAGAGCTGACTGTCCGCACCCCGTGTCATTCAGCAAGCTGACCGTCAGCTTCAGCAACCAGGTGCCCTCACACTCTGAAGAAAGCTCAATTAGACTATCTAAATAAAGAAATGTATACTGTACAGTCACTGTACTCCACACTGAGTTCTGAGAACAGAATAAAAACAGCCTTTTATTGTCCCACACTGAGGAAAATCAGGTGTAACAGCAGCATCAGGTATGTTCACACAAATTCCCATTATATTCAACTCTGTAAAAAAATAGGAGACCACTTCAAGTAATCAGTTTCTGATTTTACTTTTTATATGTAACATCTGTAAAAAGTAAAATGAACATTGTTGTTTTATTCTATGAACTACTGACAACATGTCTCTGGAATTGCAAGCAGAAAAATATTTATTTGCAGAAAATGAGAAATGGTGAACATAACGAAAAGGACGCAGTGCTTTCAGACCTCAAATAACACAAAGAAAGCAAGTTCATATTCATTTAGAAACAACAATATTAATGTTTGAACAATTCAGAAATCAATATTTGGCAGAATAACCAGGAGGTTTTCAATGGGTTTCAGTGCCCATTGAAAACAGCTATTTTTTTTTCCAATATTTAATGGTATACATATTGTCAACTTTAAAGTTCACCCCTACTTTAAATGTAACACTTTACCTGAATACAGAGTGAGACATCCTACTGATGCAGACAGTTGGAGTCAGTCTGGTTTCATCAACAGGAATACAACCAGTGGTGTGTGGTGGAATCATCAGGTCAGGACAGCATGACGCTGTTACCAGGGAAACCCAGATGCTACAACTTCAGCTTTGTGGCTAAAACTGAAGACGTGGGTAAGAAAGTGGAGGTAAGCCGATGCTTGTATGTATGCATGTGTGTGACAGAGAGGGAAGCTGTAGCAGGAGCCATGACTGATTGTGTGTGTGCAGATGACGGGTATAGAGATGATGATGGGCAGCGACAATGGCCGCTGTGTTTTCCTGAGCTGGAGAGGCGCCGGCGGAGACGCTGCCTCCACCCAGGAGGCCCTGCAGGCCAGCAGGTCGTCACGGCGATGGGGACGGGGCAACGAGGCACGCCAGGAATTAGACTGGGACAGCTTGACGCTGCAGCATAGCACCATGTAATGTCCTGACCTCAGCTTGCTGCAGGCCCGTGAGCTGGCTGTGAGCTGACCTGCTGCTGTCTGCTTGTGTCCAGGATCATCTCCAGAGTTCCCAGGATCTGTGTCCAGCTCAGCCACCAGCCCCCAGCACTCACCAACGAGATGTTCTGCATCAGCCTCACCATCCAATCACAGGAGGACGTTGTGGCGAAGGATGTCAAACTCACTGCCGGTCTCAAACCAGGTTCACTCATTAATCCTCCATATTTAGTTGTTTGTTTTAAATATCTGACATACTATAAAACTTTATCCATGGTTTTCTCTCCATGCGGTTTATTTTTAAGTAGTTATGAGGCGCTGCTCAAGTTACTCAACAAGTTGTTGCTAGGTAATTAAGGAGTGAGCGAGTTAGTTGATGCCACCAACCTAGCTTAGCTTGCTGTGAGAGGTTGAGCAGCTGAAGACTTTCCTCTGCTCTGCATACATCCCCCAGAATGCAGTGCGGTTCTGGTTTGGAGTTTAGTAAAAATTCTGATGTGTTGGTATGTTGATATTGATCACTTGTCTTTTGCGATACATATTTCTAATGACTTATTGTCCAGTCATGTTCAATATGTTAGAATGTGCTTTCTGACATATTGAACATATTGAAGAAAAGTTCTTTTTAAAAAAGAACTTTGTTAAAAATAGCAACCTTTAAGCAGGTATTGAGCAGGGCTTACTGTTCATTAAGCCCACATTTTTGTTTTTAGAAATAATTTTTTTTTATTGTTCTGATTCTCGTTTTAAATATCTTTTCATTAATTATTAAAAGAAAATCATAACAAACAGAAATAAACGCTGGAAAACATCCTATACTGTCTATTTGATCTACATTATGTCTTACATAATGATAAAGTTTCTAAAATAAGTATACTTTTCAGTAATATTCTAATTCCTTAAATGGTTCATAAAACAACATTCTGTGACTGTGTGGGAATGAGCTTCATTCTGTGTTTTCAGGCCAGGAGGCTGGTTTAGGACAGACCACCCATGTGACCCTAGACGGCTCCAGTGTGTGTGACGACAATGCGCCCGCTCTGCTCACCGATGTGCCTCTGGGAGACCTGAAACCAGGAGAGAAGGTACACACACTCACACACCCCCACGCGCACCCCCCGCCCCACACACACACACACACGCACACGCACCCCCACCCCCACACACACACACACACACACACCAGAGGCTCCACAGCTTCTCTCTTCCGGTAACCGTGTCTTATGTTTGGCTCTAGCTGGAGAAGTGTGTGTACATGAGGTGTGTGTCGACCGGACCGAGGATCTTCTTGTTCCATGTGGCCTACAGCGTCGATACCGCCGTGGAAGGACGACATATAGCGTGCAAATGTCATAAGGTAGAGAACCTCCTCTGTTCTGCAGCTCAGCACAGGAGAGCATTATATATGTATTTCAGTAATTTGATTCAGAATGGGGAACTTACATGGACTCAATGTACCCAGAGTGAAATATTTCATGCCTTTTTTTCTGTTGATGATGATGAAAACCCAGCATTTAATTTCTTAGGAATTTAAAATCGCTTCAGAGCAATAAGGTAAATTACTTACTTTCTGAGAAACGTGAAGCTCTGACTCCAGCTTCTGTCCACAACCTGTTTCCTCAGCAGCTTTTTCTACCACACTTTTTCCTTCCACTCAATTATATATTAATATGCACTCAGACAGCTCTCTGTAAAAGGCCAGCTGTGTAAGCAGGGAGGGTTTTTGACTGTCGGTTTTCCTCAGAGGTTCTTAAATGTTTCCATGCCACGGCCCCCAAACAGCTTCAGCTTCTGGCTCCTCTGGTAACCCACAGACAATGTTACACAATATATAGACATAGACTTTTAAAAATGTTTTTATTCACTGTTCAATAATTATTACTTTGGTTTAGCATAAATGAGCAAAACAGCTTGATAAATTTGACTGGCAGCCAGTCAGAAAGATTACCACAGCAAATAACTTTTTATTAAATTACACCTATAATTTTAAGTATAATTGAAAAACAGATTAGATTTTATAAGTAAAAGGAAATTATGATTAAAAGCTAATTGGATTCTTTTTTTTTTTTCACTTTTTTTCCGTCGTCCCTCCAGCTTTCTGAGGCCTTCTTAGCGCCCCCTGGTGGCCCCCACTTTGAAAAACACTGGGGTAGACCAGAACATGAACATAACATTCCTGGCATACTTTTTCATATTTTGTGTTCTGTTTCTTTGCTTTTCTTTGTATTTGTAAACAAAGTTGTTGTCTAATAAAAACATGAGCATAGCATTCCTGTATAAAAAAAAGCCGGAGCACCCGTAGAGAACCCACCCACGCACAGGGAGAACATGCAAACTCCATGCAGAAAGATCCCAGGCCGGGAGTCGACCCCAGAACCTTCTTGCTGCAAGGCAACAGTGCTACCAACCGCGCCAATGTGCAGCCCACTTTTCAGCCATTTTCTTAATTATTTAGATGTACATGCATAACTAGTGTTTCCTGTCCTGTGTAGAGAAAGAATCAGCTGTTTTCTGTTTATTTTCTGTGTGTTCAAGGATGAGACGGTGACCGTGGAGACCGTAGTCCCATTTGAAGTGTCGGTCAAGTTTGTATCTACAAAGGTCTGGAGCTCACATGGAGATGTTTTTAAACGTTGCCATATTGACTAGCACAGATTGCAGTTACAAGGACTTCATGTTGAGGTTCGTAGCAAGCAGAGGACTCCGTCATGATCCTAGTCTCTGTGTGTGTGTGTGTGTCCAGTTCGAGCCGTTAGAGCAGGTAGCAGTGGACATCCCCTTCCTGCTGATGACGGACATCCTCTCGTCTTCACCCTGGCCTCTCCTGCTGAGCTCGTCTTCCCTGCAGCTGCTGACGGTGACCAGCAGCACGCCGCAGCTCCAGTCCCAGCTGCAGCAAGGTACCACGGCAGCCCAGGGTGATGGACTACAAGGTTACATCTACTATGACTACAGGGCTGACGATGCTGCGTTTGTGTATACAGTGGTTCTGCAGACAGGAGAAAGCGCCAGTGAGTGCTTCTGTCTTCGATGTCCTGCAGACACCAACAGCAGCAACACGGTGGCGACAGGACAGTACGTGGTGTCATGGAGAAGGTATGTTGAACACACACATCCAGAGGAACACCGGTGTGTATGAAGGCGTGTCTAAGAGGTCTAGCTGTGTCGAACAGGAAGTGCTCCAGTGCAGACAGCCCTCTCATCCAGACTACAGTCACGCTACCTCATATCATCCTGGTGTCTGTCCCTCTTTACATCTATGCTGGTCAGTACATGCCTCACGTCTCTCTATGGCCTACCAAACTATCTGTTTTCAACGCCGCTCTCAGCCAGCCATGTTGTGTGTGTCTGTGCCTGTGGTTGTGTGTGTATGTGTCAGATCTGCCTTCGTTCGGGCGGGTCAGAGAGTCCCTTCCAGTTCGTTACCACATAGAGAACAGGACGGCTCAGGTGCAGGAGGTGGAGATAGCTGTTGACCCGTCGGATGCCTTCATGTTCTCTGGACTCAAACAGGTGCGACATCATACCTCCACCCACTTCAAAATAAGAGCATGAATATAACGTCAAACTACTTGAAGATTTCTCATCAGACGGTAACTATTGTTAACTGTAAATGTGCAGACATGATCTGGTGGTTCAGTTTATCAGTCAAATCTCTCTCACAGGAGAGCAGAGGACAATGCTCCTCCTGGGTGCGCCGTAGATTAGATCAGTAGATAAGGTTGGCTTCACATGTAAAAATGGGCCGATCACCAATCTCTCAAAATTAAGAAATTTGGCACTGATAAATCGGCTGGCTGATAAATCAGTGCACACCTAACTAGTGCTCTATAATTTACCCTGAAAATTAATTTAAGGGAAGGAAAGTGTGCTACAGGTGTTCAAATTTGACAAAAATACTGAAAGACTAAAAGATTAGCTCTGCTATTGTTTTCACGTCACAGTCAATTTGCTATAAAATCAGAACCAGCTGCCTCTCAAATCCAGCTCTGGCTGTGTGCGTTGATGCACAGGTGCGTCTGCGGGTCCTCCCCGGCACAGAGCAGCAGATGCTGTATAATTACTACCCACTGATGGCTGGTTACCAGACACTACCACAGCTCAACATCAGCCTGCCGCGCTGTCCGACATCCAGCAGCCCCGCACTGAGACGCTTCCTGCCTCAGCGTATCTTCGTCAAGGTAACCGCCGGTCCCGCCCGCCTCTGAGCCCATTCTCCCCTGAATGTCAGCGTTTCGGGTCTAACTTGAAACACCGTCTTGCTTCTTTGTGTCCAGCCTCAGGGTCGACAGCCAGACGACGCCTCCATCGCCGCAGCCTGAGGAGAGAATGAAACTGTTTACTGTAAATACCACCAAGCAACATTTTGTTTGTTCTTTTAGATGCATCATTCCACAGAGACGTCATGATGAACACTATTTGTTACTTGTCATTCTGTAAAAAAATGTTGACCAAACATTAGGAGACGGTTGTTTCCAGCGAGTGAAAGTGATGACATGAATTGTGTGAGCAGCAAAAACATGAACTGATGCCGTCTTGCCCGGGGGAATCCTGGAGGAAACTGATGTGATGTGATCTGTGTGTTGATTTGGGAGATTAATCCATGACTTGAATGTGTTGAAGGAGTAATTATACTGAAGTAATGGAAAACTTGCCGTGTCTTATTGTTGCATGTTTGCAGAATCCTCAACTGTGAAAATGTGACACAATTAAGGCTACAGTGGGAAAAATAAATATTTAACACATCCATGTTTTTATCAGTAAATATATTTCTGATTGGCCGTGCTTGGCTCAGGTGTGTTTTTGAACCACTTTTCCACGAAAATGAGCTTCATGTTCTGAAGGCAGGGTTTCTTCTATAATCAGCTCTTTCTTTAGATTCCTGGTTTTACTTTCAGATAATTATCAGGAATATTTCTGGGCCTTTCCATCCTCCCTTTAAATATATAAAGTCTGTCATATGGCAACAAGCATGATGTTCCACCTCCAATCTGGAATTTTCCTACCAAACATTCAGTTCAATTCAAAAATGGATTATTTATCCCAAATGGAGATTAAGTGTTGGAACTCATGTCACTGAAGTGTATTTGAGTGGATGGTGAAGCTGTGTGCAGGAAAAATCTTCTGTAACAGTCAGTATTGCCATGAATCTGAAGAGACCTCTGACTCTGACATGTCAACAGCTCAATTTCCATGTAGAAGAGACAACATTCCCCAGCAACATGACCTGGCCCAACTCAT
Organism: Girardinus metallicus; assembly: GCA_903067095.1. NCBI lineage: Eukaryota > Metazoa > Chordata > Actinopteri > Cyprinodontiformes > Poeciliidae > Girardinus > Girardinus metallicus. The sequence goes on from CAEGAE010049231.1 coordinate 22,563, forward strand.
TCTTTGGGTATGGGAACAAAGTTATCTAAAAACAACTTGTCTGTCTGAATGTTCAAATACGTAATGCTGCAAAATATCTCAATATGCGTTATGCATGTGAAGGCAATAAAGTGGCCAGTGTGTGTAGGACAGAATATTAAGGGTTAATGAGTAATACATTTGAATAAATTAAGGAATTTAAAGTGTAACATTTACTCAGGAAAGTTAATTTACAGAGCACTTTTTATAGGTATAAATCACAAGGTTCTTCACAGTAAGAAAAGGAATAAAACACCATAGCAAAATTATTAAAATATTAATAATAGAAAAAAATAATCATAATAATGGAAAGTGGACAGACACAACACAGCAAAAGAAAAAAATAGAAAAATATATTAAAACGTTAGTTGAATGCTTGTCCAAGGGGGGAAACAACATAGGAATGGGATTTGTTTTTAACTATTTTCATAAACATTGATGGATCTGAGAATTGACCGTTAGAGGTCGCTGTGGCTAAAGTTAATCGCGTTTGATTTGGTTTGAAGTAAACCGTCGCGATAACTCACGGGAACTTGATTCAAACTACGGCGGGTTGAGACGGACGATAGATTTGTGGAGAAGGTACGGTGCTTTTTAAAAAATATAACAGCAGGGTTTTTTTGTACTCAGTGAATAATAATGCTCAATATATTTGTCATATTGAAACGGCTACCGGTTTAAAAAGAAGATAAACGCAACAGCTGGCGAAAATGTGTTTACTGTTTACGTGAAAGGGTTGCTTTCTTTCGGCGGCTGACATTTTGATACGCTTCCATGGTAAACAGAATAAACCAGGTTTGCTACTGTCTGAGTCCGTCCATGGCTGCCACAGAAAAGAGGCTGTTACTGCTTGTTTTGAAATAAAGTTCCGCAAGTTGATATCATACAACACATTTTAATCAGTTCTACTGCATTGACTCTACAACAAAAGACGGTCAAATAAAAGGTCACATCTCCTTGGTAACGCAGACCAATAAAAAGAAGTTTGTATTCTCATATTCAGTAAAGCAAAAATAATCGCAATAGCTTAATATTTCTCAGAAGGGATCAAACATTATGGACAAAAAAATGCAGCTATTGTAACCATTCATAAATAGAGCTCCATTTATTTGATTTGTTTCAAAGGAATAAAGTAAATGTTTTGTTTATGCGCTATGTGGTATTTCTCTACCTTACTTTAAATATGTATCTAAGACATTGATTGGAAGGATAAATGATTGTACTTTTGAAACGGATTCTCTGATGCTTTCAAGGCCAAAACCACTGCTGGAACACCAAAGTCAGGTGATATTTGTCAAAAAGCCTCTGGATCCTCAGACCTGTTGGAAAACACTCTGTGAATTTATGAGACAAAGTGAAATGTGGCTGCCAAACACAGGATGATAACACCACTGCTGTGCTAACCCAGTGTTTTTCCTCTCAGATGCCTCCAGAGGAGGAGAATGAGCTGCTGCGCAGCCAGCTGAAGGAGAGCGAGGAGCAGACCCGACGGGCCGCCCAGGCAGGCCTGGACCTGCTGAAGCAGCAGGACGAGCTCCAGGAGCGGCTAGAGGAGCAGAGGGTGGAGATGACCAACGCTCTGGAGGTGTGGAGCTGGGTCCATTCAGAAAAACACAATCTGAAGTCTGGGATGTCTGCATATGAAAATGCAGATTTGAGATATTTTAACTAGAGCTGAAGTGATTAATTGGATTAATTGCGATTAATCTATTATTAAAATAATCGTCAACCAATTATTTTGCGATCTATTAATTGATCTATTGATGTATTAATAATTAAGCTTCACCTGCTTTAAATTCAGTAAAAACAGAAAAATATCTCCTATTAAGCATGTTTTGCTGTCCAATTATTAGTCGGTTAATCAAAAAAAAAAAAATCCATAATTCTACAAATAATCAAGCATACACTGAAGAAATATTGTGTTAATGTGTTTTCTGCAATAAAATGTTCATTTTCTTATTTAAAAGAGGAATTAAATTGTTTATTTGCATATTTTAATGTATTTCCATTATTGTATAAAACAGGCTTAAGTGGTTAAATGAAAAGTCTGCAGAATGTAGCAAATCTTTTATGTGATGAATCATCTCAGTAATGGATTTCTAAAATAATCGTTAGTTGTTGCCCTGATTTCACTTTTTGTGAGAAAGTTGCAGTAATAGCCAAAATGTAGGACAGAGTTTCCACCTCTCAGCTCTGTTGTGAGCAGCTGTGTGTGCCGTAGGCTCTGGAGCAGGACAAGTACTCCCTGCAGAAGGAGGTGGAGCTGAAGACCCGGATGCTGGAGTCTCTGCAGTCAGAATACGAGAGCATGAAGAACCTGCAGAAACAGCAGCTTCAGGAACATCAGGAACATCTGGAGAGGAGCCACAGCGTGGCTCTGACTGAGCAGCAGAACAAGGTAGAGCAGTGAGGCCGAAGCAAACCATCACACACTCCTGCTCTGCAGACCCAGGGCAGACATGGGAGATCTGAGTCCTAACCACTGTGTGCAGATCCTGAGGCTGCAGTCTGCTGTGGAGGAGTTCCAGCTGAGTGAAAAGCAGCTGAAGCACAAGCTAGAGGTGCAGGCCGAGACGCTGAGCAGCAAGATGGAGGAGCTGCGCGCGCTGAACGAAAACACCCAGAGCTCCATGACGACGGAGATGATGGAGGTGCAGCTGAAGACCATGGAGCTGGAGAGCGCTAAGGTGAGGCTCGGTGAGGCTCATCTGGACAGCGGAGCGCGGGTTCTGCTGGTCGGTACCAAGCCTGAGACGGACTCCTGCTGATCCAGGTGGAGCTGGAGCAGACCCTGCAGGAGAGTCGCTACAGAGAACAGCAGCTGGAGCTGAGCAACAGCCGTCTGCAGAGGCAGCTGGAGCGCCTCACCGAGGAGAAAGAGGAGAGGGAGAGGGAAGCCGTGTCCTGGTTCAACGCCCTGGAGGTAACCTGGCTGCCTGGCTCATCTGCTTAGCTCCAACTGACTGAGTTTTAGACCTTAAAGAGAAAACAGAATCTGTTATAAAAGGGGGGGATGTATTGATCTTCTACTTTCACTTCCAGAACCGATACAGATATCTGAGGTGTAGTGTCAGTCGATACCAATCCAATACAGAAATATAGCTGAATTTACTTAAGAGGTTTCTTTTTTTTAAAACACATGCATAAATGTACTGAATTACAAATTAATTTGTTAACTCTGCACCAGTACAGCACATTTAAATACATCTATAAATTCACAGGCTTGGTCAAACATGTAAAATCAACTTTCATTTGTTCAGTCAGTGCAGTTAGGAGTATAGCATTGAGTGCAAAATAAACAATAAAGAATCTGAAACAGACAGAATCAATAGGTTGACTATTTTGGCCAAACATGTAAAAATAGACGACAACAAACTTTATGTCAGATGGTTCAGAATGTGACATAAAGTCCTGACCCCACTATTGACACGGGTGTTAGAAAATGGATGGATGGTTCAGAATGTAAAAGTAGGAATTCTAAATATAATGTAAAATAAATAATAAAGCATGACATCGCTTTATTATGTTATGAAACATAGAATTGGACTGAATAGATCTGCCATTGTGGATCAAACACATTGTCACTGACACCCTAAATAGAATTTTTTTCAATATCAGAACCCACACAGATATTAATAGCAGACTGAAGCGTCTCTAGTAAAAATCCAACAAAAAGTCTTTCTGTCTCTGTCAGTCTGTCAGTGTTTCTGTCCCTCACTCAGATGTCTGCTTTGTTTTTAAACAGAAGTCTCGAGAACTAAACCGGGATCTGCAGATCCAGTTGGATCAGGTTCTTCAGCAGGCCCAGGATCCAAACAGCCGGGGCAATTCTCTGTTTGCTGAGGTAAACACACTCGCTGTGTTTCAATCCAAGAGCCATGGGAATTTTGAGCGCATGTTTAAAGGTTCAGTATCATGTAAAATCAATGATATGTTGTAATGCTATTCCCTCATCAAGCACATACCTGTAATGTTGCCGTGATTCTTTCATGCATGTTTGAGAAACTCTTTAATCTCCATGGCAACGCAGGTGAAAACATTGTGAAAGGGTTAATAGAGGAGCCATGTTGTGATGACTTCCTGAAGGCGGAGCTTCAGAGAGAGCAGAAGGTTTTAAAGAGACAAAGACCCAATTTCATGGCTCTTAAATTAGGAAGTCAAATTTGATATGTTTAGTATCTTATAACTGCACATATAGAACTGAAGGTAACATAGTTGCTTAATTGTGCTATAAAATGGCACTAAAATAAATAACTAAAGCACCTCAGCTGAAGTATGTGTTGTTTTCCAGCTGGAGGATAAGAGAGCTGCAATGGAGAGACAGCTCATCAGCATGAAGGTGCAGCATCAGTCGCTGCAGAAAATGCACGCCTTCAGTAAGCAGCAGATGCAGCGCATGAAGGTAGAGTGTGTGACAGAGGACAGCTGGGTAGAGCTGCTGGTGCGTTTCCTGGAATGACTGTGAAGGTGGTGTGCAGGTCCAGATCGCCACTCTGATGCAGCTGCAAGGCTCCAGGGCCGACCCTGCTCAGCTGGAGAGGCTGCAGTCCATGCTGTCGGAGAAGAACGCCGAGATCCAGAGTCTGATGACCAAACTGCAGAGGCTGGAGAAGATGGAGGTGAGCACACAGCTTCCACCTGCTCAAATTCCAACTAGAAACATCAACAGGAGAGATTTTAATTGGTAAACCGACACACAAAGTAGAGCTGACAAAAACTGTTAATGGTAAATATTTTTCCTTTTACAAATAAGTCTGAAAAGTGTGGGGTGGATCAGTATTCAGCGCCTCAAGTCAAAACTATGTAAAAAAAAAAAAAAGGTTTTGACTGCAAGTACAGCTGCAGATGTCCGGTATATGTAGTGACCACCACTACTAGTTAAATGTTGCCTTTACATTTAACTTGGATTCTCAAAGTTTCAACATAATCAATTCTAAAAACTTAATTAAAAGAATAATTCGGTATAAACTTATTTATTCACATCTACCCAAACTGTCGCACTTCTTCTGGCTGCAGTGCTGCAACAACAAAGACACTGAGCCCCTCCCCTCCTTGTTGCTGCCCACCTGACCAAAACAGTGAACTGCAGCTGCCAGTTTTAAACTCTAACATGGTGAAAATATGTGACCATCTTTATCCAACAGGGGAAAAGATGGTCACATAGAATTCACAAAGGATTCAGGGCCATGGGGAAAACCCCCCAGAAGTTTAACTTTCTAAAAAAACATGTCAGATTCAAGTGATTTTCATTTTATGTGGACGATTAAAGTAAAATCTGGGGGCTGAGGATACAATGGTGTGGCACCTAATCCTCTTCCATATGAGGCAGACGGAATAATTGAAATGCTGAAGGATGCCTCATGCTAGCTGTGCTAACGCTACGACACTGATGTTTGAGAGCAACTTCAAATGGTCAGTAAAGCTCCGTCCATGATCTGCAACTGTGACGGAGTAAACCTCCCACATAAGGAAGGGATATGAATACTTGTACAAAGGAATTTGTATTGATAATGATTACTTTGACTTTATTTACTAAAAACATATATATTGTGTGTGTGTGTGTATAGACGTTGCTGAAGTCTCAACCAGCCAATCCCATCCAAGCAGAAGCAGTCAGTGGTCAGGATGAAACGTACTACACTGACCTGCTCCAACTCAAGCTCAACAACTCTGTGTGAGTTCAGCCTTCGTCATCATCATCATTATTACAGTCTTTGATGTTTACAGCCTGGAATTAAATTCAGTCTAAACGTGTGACTATTAAACAACATGAGTTATTTTTTAACATATTGGTATGAAGTAAAGCTGGGCCAATATTCACAACTTCTGTTTATTTTCATCTTGTTGCGTTTTGTTCAGTTCAGTGATCGTGATGCAGCAGAGGATTATGAGAGCAGAGAAACAATGTAGGCCTCAAAAATTCAGGGAGCTATATAGATAGATAGATGTTTGCATATTGATTATTGGTCACAACAGCAGTATTGATATCAGCTAATGATTTTGATCCAAATGTTCATATCTGTGCATCCCTAATAATTATGCTGCAAATATAGGATTGTGGAAATTTATGGATATTTGGCAGTTTCAAAAGAAGAGGAACACTGTCCCAATTTAACCCACTGAAAGAGCTTTGTTCTGTGTGTGTGTGTGTGTGTGTGTGTGTGTGTGTGTGTGTGCGTGTGCCCAGTAAGGATGCCGAGCGACTGGGAGATGAGCTGTCCTTACAGAGGATGAAGTCTCTGTCAGAGAGCCAGAGAGCGCTGGAGCTGGAGAGGAAGCTGTTTACGTCTGAGCGGCTGCTCAAACAGGTGGTTGGTTCAGTCAGTGGTGGGGATTTATTGCATCGCTTATCACACTGATACTTTTCTTATCATAAGAATTTTGTTGTCACTATAAATTTCAGCTAATGTCTAAAATCGCCTAATACTGTCCGTATTGTTGGGGTTGTTAATTTTACTAAATTTTTCCGACTGTTTTTTTAAATTGAGAGTATCAATACATTTGAAAATATAATTAAATGCAGTTACTTTGAGCAGTTTAGTGATACAAATCAAACTTCTTCATATGACTAATGTCCTAAATAAATGGATTAGTTGTTTTTTTTCAAGAGCAGTACTTGTGTTTGTGGAACTTTGGCTGCTGTACTATTCAGTCACATAAAATTATCTAAAAAAGGAGTAATAAGTATTTATCACAAGTACTATGAAATATTGTGATAAAACTTCAGATTATATACTTAAGTGTATAATCTGAGGAGAACAGATCTTCTCCTCAGGCTGCGACGTCTTTAGGATCTGAGTTTCTGTTCCTGCAGGCACAAAGCGACAAGATCAAGCTGCAGCTGCGTGTCGAGGAGCTTCAGCAGAAATATGAACCCAAAGGTAGTGAAGCAAACCTCCAGTCTCTGTTAGCTGCTGTCTGCTGCTCCATAACACTGCTGCTGCCTGGAATCTCTGCAGAGGTGAAGAAGAACCCTATCCAGAGGAAAAGAAAGGAAAAGCTTCCTGTCGATGTGAAGTCTCAACCTGACAGGAGCGCTCACAAAGAGCAGGTTGTTGCCGTGGAGACTGAGGAGACGGACAACACGAAAGTGAGCCGTGGAGATGAAAACAGCCCTGCAGAGAGAACAGCTTCTGCTCAAGGTATGTGGTGAAGTGAAGGGAGGGTCAGAGGTGAACCGTTTCGCCTAGAGAGGAGAGTGTAACCAGCAGATGGAGCTCGGGCCATCATGTGTTGCAGCTGCTCATCGTTTCCTCTATGTTCCAGCGCCTGAGCCTGAACCTGAGCTGAAACCTGCCAAGTGTGTGAAGATCAGCTCTGCTCAGCCTGATGTGATCCCCTGTCCCAGGTCAGTGCTGTCATCTTACAACTTAGAGCCACAACTCAGGTTTCTACTGCTGCTGGGAGCTGCGGATGCACCAGCCGATACGATCCGATACAGAGGAACCGTTCTGGACGGACTTTAAACATTTATTGTTTTCAACAGACATAAATGTACTGAATTATAAATTTATGTAGATGCTCTACACCAGCAAAGCACACTACAATACACCAATAACTTCACAAGTTTGGTCAGAACATGTTAAAACGACTTTCATTTGTGTAGTCAGTGCACTTAGGAGTAGAACAGCCAATAGAAAATATATAATGAAGAATCTGAAACTGACAATAACAACAGGCTGACTGTCTTGGTCAAACAGGTAAAAATAAACTATAAACTTCAAATGGTTCAGAAAGTGACACTAGGAATTCTACATGTAATGTAAAATAAATAATAACGCATAATCTCACTCAGAGCACAAAGCATAGAATTAGACTGGATAGATATGCCCTTATAGATCTGCCACATTATCGCAGATACCCGATCTAGAATATTTTTCTATATGGGATCGGTGTGTCTTTATTTAAAGCAGACTGGGATGGACGAGGAAATCAGAAAAACATTTGTTTTCGGTTGAGTTTCTGAAAACTTCAGATTATGGGAGAAAGTGAACTTATCAAACGACAAATGTGCTTTTCATATTCATTCCAGGGGAGTAAATATTGTGATTGCCTTCATATGTTATGATTTATCCTCAAAAGTTAGTAAAACCACAGAGAGCAAGAAACAATTAATAAAAGCGTTTTTAAAAACCAGTATGGAACATTTGCAGCTTTGAATGTATAAACCCTAAAAGTCTGCCATGATTGTAATTTTCTTTACTTGTCTCCATTTCTATTGGACATGTTTAAACAATCAATCCCAAAGGTGTATAAATAGGCCACTGTTATGATGATTTCCTAAGTATCTGGCATGACATAATGTAATTGGGTCAAATTACATATTTCTAGTCTATTTTTTCATCCTGTCTTGGGTAAATTCTTGGAACTTTATAGTTTGTAGAAACCAGAGAAAGACTGCAGTTCATAAAATACATCCTTTGGTGTTTTACCCAGCAGAAAACACACCTGCAATTAATTCAATTAAAATTTTGATCAGATTCCACAATTAAGACAAATAGATGTATGTGCTCACAGAAATGTAAATGAATAAAAATGTCACCTGTAAGGGGTGGTAATGATTCTGAGCCCCTCTTCTGTCCCCCACACAACACACACCATGCTGTAAACATTGTCCTGCTGAGTGACTAATAATCTATATTTCTGTGTGTTTTTTATGGTTGACCCTCAGCTGGCCTGCTACTGACCAAAAGGAAGAGACAAAGAACAATCAGCAGAACAACCAGGAAGTGAGGAGAAAGAAACCAAAACCAGAGGTGATCTACGTCACTTCTAATAACACCATGGAGAACCAGTGCGCCCAGCAGTAGACGTCTCCATCACCCCATTAAACATTGATGTGTGTGTGTAATAGTGGAACTCTGTGGAGGCTCTAAAATGTTTGATATTTCTCTTCCTAAGTTATGACCATGTTTTCCAGAACTTTACTGCACGTGTTCTGTTAGCTTTGTGTTTACATATTAAAGAAATGACAACTTCTAACGCTGTGCCAGGTGGCAACACTTTGACTTGCATCATTCCTTCCTGGACACATGGAACTCCTTTGGCTCTATTATAACACATGGAACCGTTAGATATTTATAAAATCTTTTTTCCACTTTCACTGTGACTTTGAAAACTTGACATTCAGACATCATGACAATTCATTTCTAAATGAACTAGATTTTCTTAAATAGATCTCAGCAAGAGAAGCTACATACTTTTTGTAGCCATCTGTAATCTCCTGGAATGATCCAGTGTTTGATTTCTTGTTTTTATCAATAGCTGATCACTGAAGTTGCCTTGCTGGCTTGGGCCTGAACTTTGAGGATAGTTCAAATTGTCACCTTCCTAAAATAATGGCCTATGTAATTTCTTGTCAAAAGTGATTTTTTTTTTTTTTTTTTTTTTTTTTGCCTAAATAATGTTTTGGCAAAAAATGACTTAGGTAATTATTTTAGGAAAATGTTCCTGTTTAAATCAGTTGATACTGAACTGAAATCAACTTGCTTCTGTTGTCTTTATGGTGATTGAAATAAGAAACTGAAGCTAACATTAACAAAGAACTTATGCTATTTTCTTCTAAATTCTTTAGATTTAGATCAGAAAAATAAATGTCTGTTGTTCTGTTTCTTTGGCTTTGTGCAATGACAACCTGACTACAGAAAAATTTGTCGATCGTCCTCTGTATTACAATAAATTGTGAGTTTTGTCTAAAGTCTCATGTGATGCTGGAGAAGATCAGGTACACACTTAATGTATACAGGGACAACAGGAGCAACAATCTGACCTGAGTTAAAGTGGATTACATTTAGTTTCCAGTTCCCGTTCTGGAACATTGTCCCAGTCCGCCACTAAGGAAGACAAATGGCCCGGGACTGAGATGGTCTGTGCTCGTCTGCTGCGCGCGTTTCAACTAAAGTCACCCGACGCTCCTACTGGCATTTTTATTTGCTGAAATAACGCTCCAAGCCAGCAGGGGGCACCATTAAGTAGCTTTACTGCTGAACCACTGAAGAGAAGATGCGTTTTAACTACGTGGACCAATGAGAGCGCTGGAATCATTCTGGTGGACGAGAGACAGCGGTGTTGATGTTTACGTGGTGACAGGTGGATGATACACGACTCTGTTCAGCAGGTGAGTTCAGAGTAACATTTCTGCGTCACATTTCTCTAGTCGGTGTTCGAGAGAGCTGCTTGCGAGGCCAGCCTGGGTAGGAACCCACCGAGGAGCCTCGAGTCTTTCCAGGTTGGTCCAGCATAAGGGGCTGAAAGCTGAACTAACTCCCACTGTCGGCTTTCTGTCAACATTAAAACAACGTGGGAACAGTCCAACGTATTTCATGTGTCTGTAGGCTTGCTGTGCTGTCCCAGTCATCATGAGGCTGACCTTCTGTTACTCTGGAGGAGCTTCGCTCTGCTGCTTGTTCCTGGTTCTCCTGCAGCTGCACTGCTCTCTCAGCCAGAAGGTGAGTTTTAACCAATCAGTCTCTTGAATATCACGAACCTCTCAAGGTTACAGTGTAGAGCTGTTCACTCGGGTAAAAACCAAACTAAAAAGAATTTCAGAAATTGCTTTACATATTATTTCTAGAATTGCGCCTCAGAGTGGCACGTTGCTGTAGCTCTGTACTTTCACTGAGATTTTTTTCAAACTTTCTGTCTTTCTAGGTGAAATTTGGTTTTTTTGGACAACCGTTCTTTCTTGATTTGGATGCGGTGTAGCCGGACTGATTTTTGCCAGTCGTTTTTATATTTTGCTATTTTGTTATGATGCGTAACCATAACAACAGGGTGTTTTACAGCAATTGGTTAACATTGGAAAAGCTGAAATAATTCCACAACTGAAGCCAGAAATCTCAGAGGAGTTGAAAAGGAGGCGTGGTGGGGAGCAGAGAGGAGGAAGTTCAAACCATCTCTTCCATTCATCATAACGGGCAACGTGAGATAGTAGACTAACTAGATGAATGAACTTCAAGCCCTGACAAAGACTCAGAAGAATACAGGGAATGCAGTATAATATATTTTACTGACACATGGCTGCAGGATTATATCCCCAACTCCAGCATCCCTCTGCCAGGCTTCCTGGCTATACGACTATATGAGCAGACAGATATAAAGAGCAGCAGGAAAGGACAGGAGGTGGATTAGCCGTGCTGGTGTCATCCAGGACATGTTACTGTGAAGCCTCGTCTCTGCAGTCCAGACATTGAACTCTTGCCATTAAGTTTCCATCCATATTATTTACCAAAAGAATTCACTAGTGTTATTTTGGCAGCTGTTTACATCCCACCTTCAGCTATTGCTGATAATGCATGTGATGTCATTTGTTCTGTTGTTGCTAAGATACAGACACAGCACCCCAATGCATTTATTGCAATATGTGGTGATTTTAGTCATGCCTCACTCTCTTCTACACTGCCAACGTGTCAGCTGCTCCAAACGGGCAAACAAGATTTTTTATTTGTTTTATGCTAATGTCAAGGATGCATATGTCTCCAAACCAAGACCTTCTCTGGGAAAATTGAACCATAATCTTGTTTTTCCCTGCTCTGAATACAAACCCCCTGGTGAAGAGATTACCTGTTAGGAAGATGGCTGTTAAGAAGTGGCCACAGGAAGCAGAAGAAACCCTGCAGGGTTGTTTTGAAGCAACTGATTGGGCTACTCTCTGCCAGCCACATGGAGATGACATCCATGCTATGACTGTGTGTGACTGATTACATAAACGTCTGTGTGGACAGCACCATCCCCACCAGAACAGTGAGATGCTTCTCAAATAACAAATCCTGGATCACCAGTGACCTAAATGAACTTTTGAACAAGACAAAAAGAGCCTTTAGGGAACGAGACAGAGAGTTGTAGAGGAGAATACAGAAGCAGCTCAAAGTCAAAATTACAGACAGCAAGGAGGAGTACAGAAAGAAGCTGGAGAATAAACTGCAGAATAAATGTAGACCGTTTCATATATGAATGAAACAAGATATTTATTGTAAAAAAATAAATTGAAACCTTTTCCCCCCACTATCTGACATGAGATCAGATTGAGTTGTTCCTGTTTTTAGTCACTTAGGATTACCAAAATGACTTAGATTCTCTTAAATGCCACAATAAGTCGTTTTTTGTATTATTTATTCAGGCATCATTGGATATTGCTAAATGATGATTCTACCTGTGTCTGCAGTCTGAAGGTGCCTTAACCGTGGTGGAGAACACTGAAGGAGGAGGGGGTGTTGATGAAGAGGAGGCGGTGACAGTTGATGATGATGATGATGATGATGATGATGATGGAGTTTTTGAGGTTGTTCAGCCTAATGACCAGTGGCAAACACTGAAACCAGGTGAAGTAACCAGGTCTGTTCAGCTGCTTTTAGCTCGTTATGGTGAAGCACGCTTTAAAATGCCATTTGCACATACCTCAAAAATAACTTAATATTTGTACAAAGTATAATGAGATTCTGTTAATTATGCAGGAAAGCCAGAAAGCATAACCTGAAATATAGATTATTACATTATATTTGTTCTTTGACCATCCAAGTAATCATTTTCTTCTTGTAAATGTCAACCGTCCCTACAAACATAGATGACTCTGTCTGTGTCTGTTTGACCGATGGCCACTGAGTCGTAACGTTGCTGGCTGTGTGTGTGCGTGTGTGTGTGTGAACCCAGGCCAGGCCGTCCCAGCAGGCTCCCATGTGAGGCTGAACCTGCAGACCGGTGAGAGGGAGGTCAGGCAGGGGGAGGAACAGCTCAAGTACTGGACCCAGCAGCACAGGTGGGATCCTGCTAGCACATATGCATTCAGGAAATGCTTTCCTCAAGGCTGAAGAGCAGTGGTCAAAGGTCAGCGATAGAAATGATCATTCTGTGGTGGCAGGGAAGAGGAAAAGAGCTGGTCCTCCATTGATCCCGATGAGCTGAAACGGGCCATGAAGAAGATCAAGGAGGACCAGAGCAGTCAGGTAGTGAGGTGCTGCAGAACGCTCCGTACTGACCGGGTTCTGCTCAGCACCGTCTCAACCCTCACCGTGTCTGCAGGACTCTGCGCCGTCCGGGTTCCGGCCGCTGGACGAGTTAAAGAAGGACATGGCTGAGCTGGACCTGCTGGTAGAGACGGATGTCCAGGTACAGCCTTCCTGTTCTCTGCTGGAAGTCTTGCTCTCTCTCGCTGGCTCCCAGCTGGAGATCAGATGATGGATCAGTTTGTTCCCTTCATCTCATGATGCTTCCTGTGTTTGTAGATCATGAGGCGCCTGCTGGATCAGTTCAACGACAGCAACTCCACTGCGGAGCAGAGGCTGAGCATCCTGCAGGAGCTGGAGTACCTGGTGCATCAGGTAGCATGGCACATTCCCCACGAACTCACTGCATGCTATCACGTTAACCTGCATGTTGGTGTGTGTGTGTGTGTTTTAGGTGGATAACGCTCAAACCCTGTGTGCGATGGGGGGCCTGAGCTTCATCCTGCAGGGTCTGAACAGCTCTGATGTCCGATTCCAGGAGAACTCTGCCCTGGTCCTGGGCTCCGCTGTGGCCAGGTGCTGAGCCGGACTCACGCCTCCATTCTCAGCACATCTTAGGACAAATTTATGTTCAGCTCGTTACTTTGATGCATCTGTGTTGGTCCTGCAGTAACCCGGTGGTCCAGGTCCAAGCAGTGGAGGGGGGGGCTCTGCAGACCCTTCTAACAACGCTGGCCACCACTCAGCCGCTCAACGTGAAGAAGAAGGTAGCTTCCTGCCTGCAGACCCTGCCGTCCAGACAGAGAACATTTCAATTTATGGTTCTGTGATTTTAGGTCCTGTTTGCGCTGGCATGCCTCCTGCGTCACTTCCCCTACGCACAGCGCCACTTCCTGTCCCACGGTGGGCTGCAGATTCTATCGGAGCTCTTCAGGGCAGACGCTGGAGGAATCCTGCGAACACGCATAGTCACCATGCTGTACGACATGATCAGCGAGAAGGTACAAACCAAGTAGCTTTAATAAGCTGGCCTTCTGCTTTCTAGTCTTGTAGTAAACAGGAGCACAAATATCTGGACCTGGATGTCCTCAAACCTGCATTTACTGAATGTATTAAACAAACATGTTATTGATGCTCAGAAACAAATTCACGCATTTTTGTTTGCTAATGCATAGTTGATGAGCAGCACCTGTTACCACATAGTGACAGTTTCAGCAAATATGTAAAAAAAAAGAAAAAAAAAATAAATAAAAGTCACCTGCAGCTTTAAGTTCTATAAGGAATAAAAATGATTGTGTCCAATCAGCCTACTTGATATTTTTCTACTGTATGTAGATTTTTGAATGGGTTTAGTGAAGGGGTTTGCAAATATTTCTAAAAAGGCCCCACAAAACTAGTGGTTTTTAATTTAAAAACAGAACTGTAATGGTGGAGTGGCTGAATCTGGTCTCTGTATCCTGCTCCACCAGGAGCTGATCTCCCAGGCCGGCCTGGACCCGGTCCAGGACCCGGCCCATGCCGAGCGGCTGCGTCAGTACTCCCAGGTGTCCCTGCAGGAGGAGCTGATGGAGGAGGGCTGGTGCTCTCTGGTGCCGCAGCTGCTCCAGTCTACTGAGCATGACTACAGGGAGAAGGTGGGCCGACGATCCCCAGCCTCCACTCTGCCCCTCTGCAGCTTCAACTAACAGATCCAGTACAACCAGAGGAACTGTGTGCTTACTTGGTGCCGTCTTGTTTGCAGGCTCTGCGGGCGTTGTTGGCCATGACTCCTGTGTGTCTGGATCAGTACCGCTCAGACGGTGCTCTGCTGGGTTCTCTGCTCGCCCTCAGACTGCAGTACTCAGAACTGATCCAGTCAGAAATGATCCTAGGAGAAGAGACCAGCTACTTCACAGAGATGGTGGAGCTTATAGACTCTCTGCAGGTCAAAGTGAAATGACCAGCACATCCTGCTGGGAGGAAAGTAAACACACCGTTAGGGTAAAACAACCAGTCCTGGAGTCTAACATCCTTCACAGGTTTGCAAAGTTTTTAAACATGATCTGTGGATGCAGAGTGAAGAGGAAATGCTCCCGTCTGGGATGCATTCTGTATGGCAGCGGAAAATGGTCCAGGTCATACATTTTAGACCCAGCAGGAGCTAAATCCTATGAGTCTGCTGCTGTAATCAGACAGAGTTCCTGTTCCAACATGAGTCTTGGCTGATGAGGATCTAAACAGACCGGTCCAACCATGACATTAGAACCTCAGTTACCTGCTTTGTATCCGTTGGTGCCAGGTGCTGCTGGGCCTCCCAGACGTACCAGAGCATCCGTCCTTCTTCCTCCACCAAAACCAAGAGGTTTAAGTGTCTCTCTGGATGGTGATCTAGAACTCTGAAATCTGTTTCAGGGTGGAACCAAAAAATAATGAGGGCTCGTCTGTTGGTAACTGAAGTGTCTTACGGAAAATATTTATTTTTGTTTAAAAAATAAATAAGTTTAAACACTAATGTTTAATGTTGTGCTTTTGCCATTTTTGCAGTGCACGGTATAAAGCAGTAGAGATGTCTGGAGTGACAAATCATAGTTCTGTCTGGATTTGGCAGTAGCCTGTTTTGTGCAGAGGGGATTATGGTGTGGGGCTTTATTATTTACAGAGGGGAAAAAAGTGTTTAGTCAGTCACCCATTGTGCAAGTTCTCCCACTTAAAAAGATGAGAGGCCTGTAATTGACATTATAGGTAGACATCAACTATGAGAGACAAAATGAGAAAAAGAAATTCAGAAAATCACATTGTCTGATTTTTAAAGAATTTATTTGAAAATAAGGGTGGAAAATAAGTATTTGGTCACC